>RJWM01045186.1:0-12916 GCA_004363535.1 Dasyprocta punctata | reverse complement strand
ACTGGGAAAATATCTTAGCCAATTGTCCATCAGACAAAGGACTTCTATCTAAAACATATAAAGAATTAAAAGAAATCAGGCCCCTAAAATTCAAGGACCCAATCCAAAAATGGGCATCTGAGATGAATACACACTTCTCAGAGAAAGAAATACAAATGGCAAATAAATATATGAAAAATGTTCAACATCAATGGTCATTAGAGAAATGCAAATTAAAACAATGCTGAGATTCCATCTCACTCCAGAAAGAATGACCAAGATTAAAAAACCAACCAACAACAAATGCTGGAGGGGCTGTGGGGAAAAAGGAACTCTTCTCCACTGTTGGTGGGAGTGTAGACTGGTGCAACTGTTGTGGAAATCAGTGTAGAGATTCCTCAAGAAGCTAGGATTAGAGATCCCATTCAACCCAGCTATCCCACTTCTGGGCATTTTCCCAGAAGAACTGAAAACATTATACCACAGTGATCTCTGTTTGCCAGTATCTTATTGAGGATTTTTGCTTCTATGTTCATTTGGGAGATTGGCCTGTACTTCTCTTGTTTTGGCTGGGTCTTTTTCTTATTTTGGCATCAGGGTAATACTCACCTCCCAGAATGAGTTAGGGAGTATTTCTTTCCTATCAGTTTCATTAAAGAGTTTAAGGAGTATTGGTGATATATCTTCTCTAAATTGCTTGTAGAATTCAGCAGTGGGTCCATTAGGACCTGAGATTTTCTTTGTTGGTAAATTTTTCATTATATTTTCAATTTCACAAATTGGTATTGGGTTATTTAAAATTTTTACAACTCTTTTATTCATCTTTGGTAATTCATAAGTATCTATTTCTTCTGTGTTTTCCATCCTGTGTGAGTGAAGAATTTTGAAGTAGGTATTGATGGCCTTCTGAATTTCTACAGGATCTGTCACGATTTCACCCTTTTCATTCCTCATTGCATGAATTGAGCCTTTTCTTTCCTTTTTTGATAAGGTTACCTAAGGCTTTATCAATTTTATTTATTCTTTCAATGAATCAACTCTTCAATTCATTAATTCTCTGTATTGTTTTCTTAGTCTCCATTGCACTATTTTCTGCTGTGGAATCATTATAATTTCCTCCCTTGTATGGGCTTTTGTTTGACTTGCTCTTCTTTTTCTAGAAGCTCAAGGTGTAACATTATGTTTTTTATTTGTGTTCATTCTGTTTTCCCAATGTGAGAATTCACCACTATAAATTTCTCCTTAGAACTACTTTTATGGTGTCCCACAGGTTCCTATATGTTGTATCTGCATTTTCATTTAACTGTAGATATTTTTTAAATAATTCTTTAATTTCATCTGTGATCCACTGGCTGTTCAGGAGGGTGTTATTTAATTTCCATGAGTTCTTGAATTTTTTGCAGTTTCTTTTGCCATTATTAACCAAATTCATTGTTCTATGTTCAGGTAATATGCATAGGATAATTTCAGTTCTTTGGCTTTACTTAAACATGCTCTATGGGCTACTGTGTGGTTTGTTTTAGAGAACATCCCATGTGCTGCAGGGAAGAATGTGTATTATGATGTTTTTGAGTGAAACATTCTGTCACCCATCTACTAAGTCCATTGGTTTACAGGTTTGGTTCAGTTTTGATGTTTCTTTGCTGATTTTTTTCCTCTGGTTGATCCATCTCTTTGTGACAAAGGGGTATTGAGATTCCCCATTACAATTATGTTATTGCTTGTTTGATTTTTTCATGTCTATTAATATTTGTCTTATATGGTTGGGTGTTACTGTATTTGGTACATATATATTTATGATTCGTGTCTCTTTCTCTTGAAGACTGTTATCTTTTATCCTAACAAGTATGTGGTAAACTTTTTTATCTTCTTCAGTCATTCTTGGTTTTATGTTCACATTGTCTGCAAATGGAATAGCTACTGCTGTCTTTTTCTGAGTTCCTGCTGCATGCAGTATTGTTTTGCAACCTTTGACTTTCAGTCTGTGAATTTCATTTTGAGTTAAATGTGTTTCTTGTACACCGTATATTGTTGGGTCTTGTTTCTTGATCCATTCTGTCAGTTTATATCTTTTGATTGGTGAATTGAGGCCATTTACGTTGGTGGTTATAACTGATGTGTATTGTCTTATCTTTGTCATGGATTATTCTGCTGCTCGTTTCCTGCTTTTCACCTCTGTTTAATTGCTTGCCCTGCCTGGTGGTTTCTTTCTGTTGTTGTTTTGTAATTGTTATTATTTTTATTTCTGTCTCAAGTATGTTTCAGTACTCTTTTAAGGGTTGGTTTGATAATCGTGACTTTCTTTAGTTGTTCTTTGTCATGGAAGTATCTTATTTCTCGATTAATTTTGCAAGATAGTTTTGCAGGGAATTTCTGGATTGGAAGTTGTTTTCTTTCTGGATATGAAATACTTCTCTTCAAGCTCTTCTTGACTTGTAGGTTTGTGTTGAGAAATCTGTCGTGATTCTGATGGCTATTCTTCATTGGTGGTCTGTTTCTTTCCCATAAGAAATTTTAATATACTGTTCTTGTGCTGAGTTGTCAGGATCCTGATTATTATATGTCTGGGCTTAGATGTATTTTGGTCATGGTTCTTTGCAGTTCTACATGTCATACTTATTTGCGTGTCAGTTTCTGTTCCCATGTTTAGAAAATTTTCTGCTATCACTTCCACATATTGTCTTTTATATCATCTGTATTGATTTTTGCTTTTTTCATTTGCACTTATCATCTTATATTGTTTTTCTTTACATCATCCTGTTGCTGTTGAATTGTTATTTCCTGATCCCTTCTTATTTTTATTTTATTTTTATTTTTTGCAGCACCAGGGATTGAACTCACAACCTCACACCTGCCAGGGCAGGCGCTTAAGTCACTGAACCAAACTCCCGGCCCTAGTTTTTTGAGGCAGGGTCGCACTATGTAGCTCAGGCCAGTCTTGTGCTCACCTTGTAGCCCAAGCCGGCCTTGAACTCACAAAGCTCCTCCTACCTCAACCTCCTGAGTGCTGGGATTAAAGACGTGCGCCACCACGCCCGGCTCCCTTGTTATTTTTAAGAGATTTTTCCTGTCATGAGTCCCTGAGTCTTCAAAATCCTTGTTTCTTTGTGTGTTTGTCTGTGTACCTAAGGAGATTGTCCCCTTTATGGCTTCTGATATTTAAGATGTAGAGTTGGATATGGTTGCAGGCTGGGTCTCAAGGTCAGGCAAAAGTGCTACTTGAGGCAGGGGGACCAGAGTTTCTGCTCCCCAGGTATCTGTGACAGACAATTTTGTTTCTTTCTACTTCAGTTTCCTTTCAGTTCTGCAGATCATGCAGGGTCTCAACTTCGTTTTATTATAGTTTTCAATGAGACATTATGGTTGGTGAATAGTGGTAGTTGAAGTTATTGTGTGTGGTGAATAGTGAAGTTCAAGACTTTCTGTTCTATTATATTGAAGATTAATATCATTTATGATGCAATTTTAATTACAAATGTTATATACTGTGTTAAAAAGCATTGAAATCATGTAAAAATATAAACAATGTATATAAATAATTTCTATGCCTGTGAAGTTCACAATTGGTAGCTGTCTGTGGTTTTGTAAATTATTTTCTGCTCTATCAAAGTTTTTTGGACTTTTTAAAAATTAATTAAGTTTGTTGGTACAATTTAGATATACATAGTGTTCACATTTATCATAGGGAATTTGTACCTGTACTTGATATATCTTGACTTTTCTTTTTTTCTCATTCACCTACCCTCCCTTTAGCCTCTCTTCTCCTTATTTACAAAAACTTTGTTTCCATTTTCCTTATTTTCTTGTTTTTATTCTTTTTCCTTCCTTCCTGTCCTTCTTTCTACTCCCTAATTCACCTTTCCATTTGAAATTTTTGCTCCTGTTTCACAATATCTGTTATACATTTTGGTCTTTATTTACACTTTTAGTTTCCTACATCAAAGGAACAATGTGATGTTTATGCATGTGTGGCCAATTTATTTCGCTTAAGAGTATGGTCTCAAAGTGCATCCCTTTATAACTTGTGCAATCGTAATTGAAAGATGAGGTATGAGAGAGAATCACACCATATTTATTTTCTTTTTCAGAAGGATCTTAACTACTAAATGGGTTATTTTAAATTTGGTGCATTGGTGAGTCTTTGGTTGTTTGTACAAAATATCCAGACTCTCCAATTTAAAGGAGGAAAGGTTTATTTTGGCTCATGGTTTCAGTACAAAGTCGACTGACTCCAAATTCAAAACATAATGATGGAAGCAGCCACGGTGGAGGAGAGATGCTCAGTTCACAAAATCTAGGACGCAGAGATAGGGACAGAACACCAGAGAGGAAGGGACCACAAGAGGAAATCCTCTCAGCACATCCAGATGCATATTAGAAGTGTGCTTCACTAGTCTCCTGGGTGGCTCTCATCAATCAAGTTAAAAATCATGATTATTTATCATGTTCTACTGCCTAGGTCTTACTTTTGATGTATTGGGCATTGTATACTTTTTCTTCTGAAACTAAAAAAAAAAAAAAAAAAAAAATACTAATTGTGATATTTCTCCAATCTTTGGTTGCTAGCTTGGAAACTTGTTAGAGTCATCATCTATCATCTTTCTTTTTATTATTATTTTGTCCTCTCTGGACATTTTCTTTGCACACTGTGTGCTTTAAAGAGCTATCAATATTGCTTCTTTCCACTTTTATATTGGACAACTGCACACTGCTTTCGTCCAAACTGTAGGGTGATGATTGGAACTCATGGGCAGTTGACAAAGCAGCCATAAAATATTCCAAGGACACATTTTCTTTTTTAGAACATATTAGCCTTCAAAAGAATTTTGTGTTTGAATAACAGGCTAACTTAAAAATCAAGAAAATACATATTAATATACACTTCTCGCTTAACTTGAAAAATGGATCCAGCTGTAGCAGAAAGTGCTCAAGGCAACCACTAGGCTGGCATGAATGGAATTTTGCCCCTCCATGTAGCGAACATGTTCACCAGCCCATCTAACCTCACCATGCTTCCAATATTTCCATTGATATGCTAAAGTTACTCTGGTTGCACCTACTTCTACAAGCCTTTAGTGCTAAGGAAATTTCAAGGAAAACTCTTACAATGATTGAAGCACTTATGGTATCACTGAAATATTCCAGGATTTGCTTTTCAGAAGGAACTGCAACAGCACTCATTTGAAGTTGTAGTATTTTCCTTTATTTTTGTAAAAAGATACCCTTAATTACATACACAGATATATCTCAAGAGTTTCATTACTTAATAGTTCCACTACATTTGCTTTTATGGTATTTATACTATCGCACATGTAAGATTACAGCATTTTTAAAGACTTTCTAAGAATCATACATAGCGTTTACTTTTGTCTGTGGTGATGAGACACAGTAAGTTCAATTGAAGTGCTTACTTTCATGCAGTAGTGTTGATTAGACTAAAGGCCTTCACACTGAGTTATACCTCCAGGTTTTTTTTTTTTTTTGTATAATTTTGGGATGGTGTCTTCTTAAATCAGTGTGTTGAATGGGCTGGACTTGAACTTGTGATCCTCTTGCCTCAGCCTCTAAGAATGCTGGAATTACAGGTCTAATTCCAGCATTCAGGCAAAATAAATTATTTTAGACTTCACTCAGGCAAAATAAATTATTTTAGAATTCATTTCTTTATGTATTTACTTTCCTAACCTTAGAAATTTCAGCTCATGTGTCTTTTGGTGGGATTATTCCTTTCTGTGTCACCATTGCTGAGTTGTTGAACACATTTCACTTCAATCCTATAGTCTCTGCTTCATGTTTTGAGAAGAAACCCATTTAGTGAGTCTCTTGAAATTTTTTTTAGGAAGCCATAATTTATGTGGTTTCAAGTTACATTTCACAGCTCTATCTTCACTTATAACTTTGAGTTAAATTAAAAAAAATCAGCTTGGGTTGTTAAGCTTTCTTTGTTAAAGAAATTTCACTGACATTCATCATTTTTTAGTGCTTTGTAACTATTTTCTCTTGTCAACTTATTTTTACGTCTTTTCTGAGATGCCAAGTTGATGCCTCTTGAATCTCTCTATGTGAAGATATTATATTATTTCTGAATATTTTGAGAAGAAAAGCAAAATAGCATCCCTAGTTGTCAGTGACGGCATTAAGAGGAAATTCCATATGATTGTTTGGAATAAGTTCAATCAGCTCTCAAATTTTGCTATGAAGGCATGATTGTACATTGTACGATCTTCAGATTATTACTCATTTCCAATACCTCAGAAAAGCCAGACCCTGCAAAACATCCTAGTCTCCATTTGAGAAAGAATAGTAAAATGGATTCTAAGTACATGATTAAATAAATTGGATGTATTTTTTAGAAAATTTTAAATTTGTTTAATTATTAGGAGTTACCTGTTTAGCAAGAATTGACGTTTGTAAGCTTCTCATAATTTTACTGTTGGTGAAATATTAAATATGCTTTATATACAAGCTGCATTTTAATTCCTAGGATTAGTCTATCCTTTTTAACATTGTAGGACTTGCCTTATTTCAGCAACATATTCCTAGATGGGAATGCAATGCAGATATCCTTTTTCCTTCAATAAAATGTCTAATTGTCCTCTGTTCCTGTGTGCCACATTTTGGAATTTGCCATTACGTGGTCTCCCAGGTCTCCTTTCTTCATTGATGAACCAACATCTTCTGAAGAAAACAAAATGTGTGTCCCAAAGTCCTGCTCGGTTTTATACTGCCCTTGGGGGATTAGCTTTTGTTTCCCCATCTGTGAAAGAGTGACAGACACATGCTCCTCAAAGAGTTGTGAAAAATTAAAATATATCCAACTCTAGCTGCTGATGAAGAGTCTCTCATTTATTTTTAAGTTCCATTTATAAGGGATTTCCTGATTTATCCAGCCTAAAATTTACCCTCTTCTGAGTTTATAGAATACATTACAACTGCATCATATACTTGATCATTACTGTTATGATCTTGAATGTTTGCTGAAGCTATTTTGTATATAATTCTTATTCATAAGCTCCTAAATTTTATTTTCCTTATACTGGTATATCCCTTTATGGACTTTCCGTGAAAGACACTGATCTTACATGTACATATTCACTCTTTTTGTCCATCTCCACAGACAAATATATATTTGAACAGATAGAAAATAAAGTAATGGATGGATTATGGACACATAATTTATAGACACATAGCTCATAAGTAGATAGTTTATTACTATTTAAATATATAATATAAAATATAATATTAATTATCACCTAAAGTAATGTATACAAGCAATCTGAATATATATGGTTGCTATGGGTAAGGTATTATAAAAGCACATAAATTTACATAAATGCACCTGTTATTTTATTACCTTCCACTCTCTGAGGAATTAAATATAAGTGAACTACTCTATAGTACAGTGGCAACCAATTTTTAATAGTAAATGAAGCTTGTCCTCTAAAAATGACTCAGGTCCTAAACTGTGATTGTGTGTGGAGCATTGAAAGAAGTGTTTCTTTCACTTTCACCATACACGAAGCTGAGTCGCTTCATCGGCTTTCACAGATGGATGGAACCGTGGATTGAGGAAAGGTCCACTCTTCTCCCCCTGATTATGTACCTCTGTCCTCCCAGCAGAATGACAGGGCCTGGACCAGGTGAAGCTGATTTGAAAGAGGAGGCTCATGAGCCACAGCTGTGTAGCACCAAAGCACACATGGGTGAAGGACACTGAGATACTGACAGCTGGTTGCGCTTCTGTTGTGGTGCAAGTTCTTGGGTCCTCTAAATAACACAATCTGATCCACCTGCATGGGCCTGATATTGGAATAAACATAATGAATCTATCTCAGGTGACTAACACATAATACGTTTTATTTATCTAATTCAGGATTGTTGTTGGAACAAGGCACAGATACAGCTGAAACCAGAGAACACTTCTAAGGAGTACATTAGCATGTGGGCAGTGAGAATGAGGAAACACACGGAACTCTAAGACTTCAGATGATGTGATATTTAGAAACTAACAAAGAAAGAGAACAGTGACATATTATTCCATAGGAGCCATTGGCTATCATGGTCCAAGGATATTGAGTCTACACATAAGGCAAGCTGAACGGGACTGATTCCTTTGTATGTGTGTGTGTGTATGCGACAGAGTTGGATAGGGGAGGAAGTTCAAAGAAACAAGCAAACAAAACATTGCGAATCCCATAACCAGAAGGAATTTGGAATAAGAAAAATCATCTTGATGTAAACTCTAATTCTCTTGGTTTGAAGCTGACTTTTCCTTTGTTCACCAACGTGATACTAATATTTGTCACTGGAAAATGACTACAGCTAAGAGTATTTAATGACACGGACTCTGACATCTTGCACTGTGTGGGTGCACATCACGTGTTCACCATGGCTTTGTCCTCCTCCCCTTCTCCCTGGGCTCTTTTGTGTCCACCACCTGGATTACAGCTTGGTAAGTGAGTGCTGCAGCCAGTTTAACTGACAGGAAAATGAGCAAGCTCAGGGGCATGGGGAAGTGGAGCCCTCATCGATCTTGCTGGATGGTGACACCATGCTAAAGATTGCGCTAACGGCAACTCAGATTAGGATGTGGTGCACCCCAGCTTTCACAGAGATATGAAGCCCAGTGCTTGTGGATCGTTTGGAGAGAGAGAGCAGGGTGGTCTTCTACAGTCATTTGTTGAAATGACTTTTTAATGATGGCACAGGCTATTTTCACATCTTAGTTGCACAGCAGAAAAATGGAAACATAAGTAAATCACATTCTTGTGCTCCTGGCACAAAGCCAATGAAAGTACTAGAACTGCTTAACAGATGAAAAGGAACAAAAGATGTGAAATTAGCATTTAAATATGTTCAGTAATTTTTCATTTGCATATAATTAATTGTCCAAAGAACAATGATTTCCAAAGATCAGAAGTGACTTTTTACAAATGTAAATTTTACTGTGTTTTAATAATCAGAAATCAAAAAATAGCAATTAATTTTAAGATTGGCTTAATGTATTTTAAAATGAGGTTTGGTATCTTTCAGAAGTTTCTGGGGATGAATAGTAGAATATTATTTTACTCTACTTTTTAAAAAATATTACGTCAGATCACTTAATTGTAGTTTGGAAGTAAAAAACTACTTAACTATGGTAGATAGCATTGAAACACAGCATTATTTCTTCCATACTCATGGCCTCTCCTGCCTTTGTGATTTGACAAACTCAGAGGCAGACGGACATTCTGTTTTTTCAGTAATTCCCTTATGAGCCTCAAAATTGCTACCTGAATTAGACCAATGGAGCCACCTCATCTTCCTCCACTTTTCCATTCTTAACAGTGCTTGTCATTAACTCAAGATTTTTTATATACTATTTCATTGCTTCTTAGATTTCAATTCATTTTGAGAGATACTGGTTTGGAATGTTCAGGATACTGTCTTTATACTTGGCAACACCAATTCAGAGTCAGAGTCCTTATAAGGAGACTCCTCGAATTATCAAGGTGATTTTTTTTCCCTCTTGTAAGAAGATCAAGATACTGGTACTTACTGAAGTGAGAGCAATAGTCCCTCATCCTTTGATAGCCCCATATAATTGCCCTCTGTTAATGAAGAAACGTGGACAATTATGGATAAGGGGGACTTTACAGCAAGTAATTTGCTTCTTTGACCCTCAGTTTGTTACCTGGAGAATGGTAATTTTCACAAATACTTCTGCAAGTCCTGGTCAGTCTTTCCATGTGGCCTTGTTTGAAAAAGCAATGTATCTGGTTGACAATATATACTTAGCATCTTTTGGTTTAATCCTTTTTCTGTGGTGACCTATTAAGTAAAGAACTCTATGCCAAGAAAATAATTTGGCATGAGAAGTGGGTGGGCAGAGATGCCAAATCACCCAAGTGGAAATTTCCAAATTCAGCATAAATTAAAGAGAACACAACTATACATGCATTCTTTTGAGAATCAGACACACATATGGCATGTTGAAACAGTAGTATTTCAATCTTTAAGTTTATGCTTTTTAGTAGGTCATTATTTTGCTTCTTTTTAACAGTTTAGAGAATTTTGCTAACAAATCCACATATATTTTTATACAATCCTGAAACAAGAAATCAATATTTCTCAGTAATCCAAGAAAGCACGTATTTGGGTTTTTTTGTTTGTTTGTTTTCTTTTGTTTTTTGTTTTGGTACCAGAGATCAAACTCACGACTTTGTGCTTGCCAGGCAGATGCTTGTGCACTGAGCTAAATCCCTGGCCCCAAGAAAGCACATATTCAAAAGGCACTGAATTAAGGAGAGTGGCTACTTTTTAAAAGGTCCAGATCCTTCTGGATACTCTATATTCATAAGATAAGAAAAATTCCTTACCCTCCAAATGTTTCTATCCCATCCCTGGCTCAGGGGACCAAACCCAAGAGATACAAGTCATGAGCTTAGTCAATCATTTATGAACAACAAGTGTAGCCTTGACTAAAATAAAGAAAATGATCTGTTCACATATTTTAGACAACTAGAATTATTTAAGGAGTTGGAAATTTTTCAGCCATCATGGAAGTCTCACTCTTACAGTTCAGTCTCCTGCTATGACTTTTGAAAGACTATTGTGCCACACAATGTAGGATCTCTCCTCAAACACTCTTAGCCACTGGAGTCGAATGTCAGAGGATGGGACGGACAAAGCAGCTGGTGAGGACCCGGTGTGCTGCAGCATTCATGGAGGCAAACATTCATCTCCAACTCAGCCATGGAGAATCCCCATCTTCGGGAAGAGCCCTGTCTCTCTGGAGTGCTCAGCTGGGTAGGAAGTGCCAATCATGGGTGATCGCCTGATTGACATCAGTGATGGTACATAAATTTCCCATGAGCATAAACATCATAGTCACAAACCCTGAGGAACATACAAGGTTTGTGTTTACTGGGATGGGAGTCTCAGGACTTCTTTTATAACAGTGCTCACCTCAGACGGAGCACCCTGAATTGCCAGAAGCAGACAGTGTCACTCCCGTCTTCATGAAGAGGGCATTTATAGTAGAAGGAATAGGAGCTAGAGTTGAGAAATTTCTCGATGTTGTTTATAAAAGTGATTTATTTTTTCAAATCAAAGTACTTTACTCTTTATTGTTTTAGGATATATTATTTAGAAATACTTTAAATATAACAAAAATTTTGAGACCCTATAAGTTATATGAAAAAGAAACAAAAATGTCCTTCTCAAGGATACTGGGAAGGTTCATGTGTTTTACAGTGACCAACAGGGAAAAAGTATGACTTATTTCCAAGATTTTAGATGCACATTAACCCAGCCAGACTCATGTCTAAAGTGTTGGGCATTAGAACAAAGCAAGGGTTCTAGTTTTATACATTTGGTTGAGGGGGTTGATCTTTAGAAACTGGGGTGGGTGGGGCAAGTGAGGGTAGAGAAGCAAGACAAAGCAGTTATTAACTTGTCCTTGAAAGAAGACAGAGTCTCATGGATCCTGTGAGGACGGGTGACAAAACTCTTTACAGGACATAGCTGTCAACCTTATCTGTACCAGAACAAGAAGCTATAGCTACAGGGGAGGAGAGAGGGGGTCCAAGTGCGATTGCTCTTTAAGTTCTATTTCATTTCTCCTTTTGATGCTTTCTATATTGTTTTAATAGACATCACTATCATTAACATTAACATTTAACTTGTTATGGGGGATTGGCTCCCTACTGAGCAGAAGGAGAATTCCAACAAAAAGAAAAAGAGACATATTGTCATTGTATCTCCACATTGATCCTCAAGTTTTGGCTGTGTGTAGACTGGTCAGCTTTGGGAGTGGCCAGAGCAGGGCTGTTGTCTTCTCAACCTTCAGCCATGGGTGGGCTGGTCAGCTTCCAGGGTGGCTAGAGCAGGGCTACTGCATCTGCTGTGGTCCAGTGTCGTCACAGCATCAGCTGGTTCTGGTGGTCTGGACCCTTCTGGCTGGTCCATTTATCTTGGGCTGTTGGCTGCTGTTGACTGGGATGAATCCAAGGCAGAGTTTCTGTAACTTGAACAGCAGTGGAAGCGGACAAGATTACAGTATGAGGCCCATACCATATGAGCCCCAGAGTTGCTGGATTTTATTTTTTTTAATCAAAACAATGTTCAGGTTTGAATGGGTATATTGGGCCTATCAGTTTTATAAGCATTTTTTCCTTTACTCAACAATGAATATTTTGTATGGCTATTTCCAAAACCTGTATCTCCCTCCACAGAGACAATTTCCTGAGTTTACAGAAATCTTCTTTAATTTGAATTATGATGGGGAAGAGCTGGCCAGGTAGAGTTTTATAAGGGAAATGTCCCATTTGTTTAGTGGGGGTGCGCTGGACACTGAGGAGGACCATGAGCAGAACTTGGTCCCATATCAAGTGGGTTTCTCTGAAGTAATTTTTCAACAATTCTTTGCGTGTCTGGTTCATGCACTCCACTCGTTCTGAGCTCTGTGGTTGGTAAGCCATGGGAAGGTTTTATTTCATCTGTGTGAGCTCCTGAACTCTCTGGGCTATAAATGTGGGTCCAATGTCTGATCTTAAGGTCAGGGGCAGTCCAAATCTCGAGATGATGTCGCTTCACAGCATGATGTCTCTTTCTCACCTCTCCTGTCTTTTCCACTTGGATAAGGAAAGCTTCAACCCACCCAGAGAAGGTGCAGACAAGCACTGACATCTGTCAATAGCCGTCAACCTGAGTCAGTTTACTAAGATCCATAAGCAAGCCTTCACACAGGGCAGCTCCTGTTTCCTGGATCCCTGGGGGCTGGGTGAGCCTTTTCTTTGGGTTGTTTTGGGCACAGATCAACCACTGCTCACAAATAACCTGAGAGAGGACAGTGAGTTGTGGCCGCAGAAATGGTGGCCTGGTAATGTTTCCAATGCTCTCTTTCCCATGTGAGACCGCTGAAGAAATTGCTTTGCAACCAGGAGCCTAACGCCTT
>RJWM01045185.1:0-12916 GCA_004363535.1 Dasyprocta punctata | reverse complement strand
GCGGACCCGACCCTGGTTCTGTCCGCAAGCTCGGCCCAACAGCTATGCCTGCGGGGCAGGCCCGGGCAGGTCCTAGGCCTACAGTGCCGGGAGCAACCCTGCTGGGCGGCGCGGTCTGCACAGGAGCTGTGGGATGTCACAGGCTCCAGCCGAGCGGCGCGGCTGAAGAATGGAGCTGCCGTGCGCTCTGCACTCTGGTTGTTCCTGTATCTTTGAGCACTTGTACTATTATTTTTTTTGAGGATAGATTCCAGAAGTGAGATTGCTAAAGACATACTTTCCAGATCTAAAATGTTAGCAGTTTTTCCTCTGCATCCTTCCAAATAGGACATTCCAATTTACATGGTCATCCAAAGTTGTAAAGGTACCAGCTTTCCCCACTACTCTCATCAATTCTTGATGTTATCTATTAAAATAAAAATTTCAACCAGATATGCAAAAAAAAGAAATTAAATTGAAAAATTCAACTATAGGAGATTAAAAGGAGTAAAGATATTTGAGAAAAAATGATCCTACTAGAGAGAAGTATATTAATAGAATTGGATTATCATAAAGGAATAAATTAGTCAGAAAAAAAAGATGTACACAATGGGGTAAATGAAATAATATGGAGTAAAAAATAGTAAAAAATATTAAAAGAAAAATGTAAAAGGAAGAAGGGAAATCAAGCAGAAAAGTATGAAAGGGAAAAATACAAGGAAACAAGTGGAAGAAAAATTTCCTAAAACCCAATAAACCAGTAAAGAAAATAACAGGAAAAGACACAAAATGAGTCAAATAATTACTCTTTGTGGTTTTCAATCAGTGGTTTCCTCCCAGTATCCACAATTTTGGAGTGTAGCAATTTATAAGGTCCAACACTCATTCATGATAAAAACCCTACGGAAAATTGGAATAGATGGTCTTTACCTCAATCTGATAAAAGTCATATATGATAAACCAACAGCCTACCTCTTAATAAATTGACAAAAACTGAAAGCTTTCAACCTAAAATCAGGAACAAGACAAGGATAGCCACTATAACTGCTCCTATTCAATATAGTTCTGGAAAAATTAGCCAGAACAATTAGGCAAGAGGGAGAGAAATAAAAAGGTTAAGAATAGGAAAGGAAGAAGTCAAAATAACATTATTTGAAGATGACATGATACTCTACATAGTAGACCTCCAAAATTCCACTGAAAGACTCCTAGATGTAATAAACAAATTCAGTAATGTAGCTGAATACAAAATCAGCACTCAAAAATCAATAGCATTTCTGTACACAAACAGCAAACTCACTGAGAGAGAAATAAGAGAAAGCACACTTTTTAAAACAGCACTCCCAAAAATGAAATACTTAGAAATCAATCTAACAAAGGAAGTAAAAAATCTATCCATTGAAAATTACCACTCTTAAAAAAGAAATCGGAGATGATTTCAGAAAATGGAATGACATTCCTTATTCATGGATAAAAAGAAGAAATATTGTGAAAATGGCCATTCTCCCAAAATTGTTATACAGATTTAATGCAATTCCAATCAACATATCATTAGCATACCTCACAGATCTAGAGAAATCAGTCCTAAAATTCATCTGGAATGAGAAGAGACCCAGAATAGCAAAGACAATATGGACAACAAAGGCAAGGTAGGAGGCATCACAATTCCTGACTTGAAATTGTACTACAAAACTATTGTGATAATATCAGCATGATACTGGCCAAAAAGCAGACCTAAAGGTCAGTGGAGTAGATTAGAAGATATAGACACAACTACAAACACACTCAGCTGCCTTATTTTTGACAAATGGGCAAAACAAGTTCACTGGAAGAAAGATAGCCTCTTTAGTAATTGGTGCTGGGAAAACTGGCTTTCCATATGTTGAAAACTAAAACTAGATCCATGTCTATCACCATGTAGTAAAGTCAAAAATGGATCAAAGTTCTAAATATTAAAACAGAAACACTAATTCTGCTGGAAAACAAAGTAGGTAGAAATCTTGGAGACATAGGGATAGGTAGAGCTCCTGAACAAAAATCAAACTGCGTGGGAAATACTTCTCAGAATCAATAAGTAGATTACATCTTTTTAAAAAAGTTTTTGCATATCAAAAGAAATCTCTAACAGAACAAAAAGAAAACCCACTAATTGGAAAAATATGTCACCCAACTCTTCCTCAAACAAAGGACTTCTCTCAAGAGCATGTAAAAAACTAGAAAAGATCAAGCCCCCAAAATTCAAAGACCCAATTCAAAAATGGGCATCTGAGATGAATATACACTTCTCAGACAAAGAAATATAAATGACAAATAAATATATGAAAAAATGTTCGACATCATTGGTCATCAGAGAAATGCAAATTAAAACAATGTTGAGATCCCATCTCACTTCAGAAAGGCTGGGAAAAAGGCATTCTTCTGCATTGTTGGTGAGTGTGTATGCTGATGCAACCACTGTGGAAATTATTGTGGAAGTTCCTCAAAAAGCTAGGTTTAGAGGTCACATTTGACCCAGCTATCTTGCTTCTAGGTATTTTTCCAGAAGAACTGAAAACATCATACCACAGTGGTATATGTGCATCCATGTTCATAGCCGCAAAATTTGTAATAGCCAAAACTTGGAAACAACCTAATAACCATCTACTGATTTGATCTGGGTGGACTGGAAGTTTGAGATTGAGTTTTGTTCTTTCATTTTGGTATTTTCATATGTTTCTCTGAATCAGCCAGATACTGAGTCCTAGTTACTTCCATTTCTGGTGAGTTGACAGGTAGTAGGCCTTACTGAGAGTTGCTGTTGTTTCTAGGTTGCTGGGCACAGACACCCTGTCCTGGCAGGTTTAATCAAGTGTTCCTGAATGACTACAGGTTGCTGGGCACAGGTATTCAGACCTTGCTGACCTCAGAGATGGTTCATAGGCATGAATGAGTCATAGGGTGCAGACTCCCAGTCCTAGCAGGCCTCATTGAGGGTTAGTGAATGATTGCATGTCAGTGGGCCCAGGTTCCCAGTCCTGAGGATTCCTGTATGACTGTGGCATTCTGGGTGCAGACCTCCAGTCCCTGCAGGTCTCAGAGATGGAGTTTGGGTATGATTGAGCCTCTGGGCACACTTTTCCGGTTCCCAAGAGCCTCACTGATGGTTCCTGGTTGACTGTGGGTCACTGGGCACAGACTCCCACTCACTAAGGGCCTCAGAGATGCTTTCTGTATGTGAGCCAGCCTCTTTTTAGTTGCCATAATTTTTTTCTCTTATTCTTTTTCACTTACCGCCAGATAGCTGTTAATTTAAATACAAAATTTGTTAGTTTTTAATTTTTATTCTGTTACCAAATCTTATGTCTTTACTTTTTGCATAAATTAAATCTAAATTCTCAATAATATAATACGTGAGATATTTGAATCAAAATTTATTCAGATTTAAAATTATATCTGAAAACATACAGGAAATGACCTGAAGTACTAATACAGATACAGCTCAAAGAAAATAGTTAATGTATATGGTTTGTTAATATATTAAAATTATAACTGCTTGGATTTTTGTTTTGCATATGCCAAATTTGGAAGAAAGCAAGATGCTCTGTAGTTAGTGAATGGTTTAGCAAGCAAACGGAAGAATAAGCTGTGATTCATCTAGCTAATAAAGTATTATTCAGCACTAAAAAGTATGATCTATCAAGTTATCAATAAAGATACAGAGAAGCTAAATACATAATACCAGACTAAAAATACAATCTGAAAAGGATATTATGTATTTTCAGACATATGGTAATCTGGAAATGGCAACATGGAGACATTAAAAAGAATCAGTGAAGCACAGAGAAACTTTTGGGACCATAAAACTACTTTGCACATTGCTATCATAATGGATAATATAATTAATTTTTTCTCAAACTCATAGA
The DNA here is from genome assembly GCA_004363535.1 of Dasyprocta punctata. NCBI lineage: Eukaryota > Metazoa > Chordata > Mammalia > Rodentia > Dasyproctidae > Dasyprocta > Dasyprocta punctata. The sequence goes on along the minus strand of RJWM01045185.1, from coordinate 9,035 downwards.
TTGTACAATAGCAAAAGAAAAACAGTGAAATCTATGGCATTTGAGTGTTAAAATCGCCTCAATGCTGGTTTATGTAGTACTATATAGCAAAGATACTGAACTGATGGAAAATGCTTTGAGAAGAGGAAACAATTTATGTATAGAAATAGAGAAAACATTAATTTCTGTATTTCCTGTTTGATTTTGCTGTAAGTCATAAACTGCTCTAAAAAATAAAGCTTATTTCTAGAAAGTTACTTCATGTCATGATTTTTTTTAAAAAAGCATAACGTGATTTTAAAATCAATGAATACCATGAATTTTGTGGAATTCAAAGAAAAGTATAATTCAAGGTAAATAGATAGTGCTTTATTTTTATCAATTGCAGTTGCAGTTGCAATTTAAAAAAAACATCATAATAGCCAGCATGTTGTGCATTAGTTGTCAGTACTTCTGGGTTAGCTGTTGGCATTTCCACATCATTTCTCTCTGATAATTCTAAATTCTTTATCCTTCTCTTGGCTGCATTCCAAGCTGGGTAATCCTGTTCACCTAAATTTTTAATGTAGTTTCAATTGGATGTTGCATAGCTTTTTACGTTCTGTCATGTCCAGTTGTATAGTGTTGAGAATTTTTATTTCTAAGTGTGTTGCAGTAATCCCTTTGTTTGGTTTGTCTTTTAAAATATGCTTGAAAAATATTGCCAAGCTTATTGGAATCTTCAAGATGAGAGGTTATGAAACCATGAATGTCAGTGTCAGATGTCGTTTTCAAGCAATTTAAGAGGATTATGTTCATTGTTGATAGGTTTAGTTTTTATTGAACCATACAAGAATCAGTGTTTAGATAAATACACATGCTCCAGTTTGTCAATAAGCAAACATACTTTTTTTTTTTTTTCTTTTTGCGGCACCGGGGATCGAACTCACAGCCTCGCACCTGCCAGACAGGCGCTTAAGCTGCTGAGCCAAACTCCCAGCCCCAAACATACTTTTGTTGTCATCAGAATACACCAAATGTTCATTTTTTGGTTATTTTTCAGTGGACAGATTAATAATAACTTTTCTACCTGTATGACTTTAATGATTATGGATAAGTGATATGGATGTTAAAATAAACAAATAATTTTCCTGTTCACTGCAGCCAATTTAAGGTACCTTAAGTAGAAGAGGAAGCCACTGTCAAAGGAAAAATTTTGTATACACCACTAAAGTTTACTTGTTAGAGGGTAAATGTGAATTTTTTATAAATGAAGACAAGTTTTCTTGGGCCTTTTCTTACCCCTTGTGCTCGACTTTTGTAGCAGAGGAGCAAAATAAATCATTCCCACTAAGATAAAGTAGGCTAAATAGATTTGCTTGGATGTGATTATTAGAATCTCAGAGATTAAAGTACTTAAATCCAAATCTCTTAGAAAGTTAGAAATCAAAGTAAAAAAAATACTATTTCTTTGGTAAATACAGAAAATTATTTCTTGCTATAAATAAACAGTAGATTGCTCTGTCTTCTTTCTGCAACATATACACAAGACTGAGACTAAAAGCTACTTTGACCACTAGGCAAACTTTATAAAGGAAATGGAGTAGAAATAGGTTTATTTTCAGATAAACATTAATGTTAGATTACTTGTAACGTTTTCTAAGTCTTTTAACATAGCTTATAAAGATATTTTAAAAGATATAAGAATTATGTCAAACTCTTTATAGGTGGAAATGAATAAGACATGTGTCAATTCACAAAAAAGAAGTTATGCAAAATCCATAATCTCACGAAAAATATTTAATCCCTTTCATAATAATAAACATGAATGCAATGTATGTGGAAGCAATCCAGAAATAAATTCCTGCAGTTAGGGTCAACTAATTTTCAACAAATCTCCAAACTAATTGAGTGAGGAACAATCATTTTTTAACTAGTGTTTTTGGAATGACTAGGTATTTTTATGAAAAAAAGAAGAATGTCAACCATACATGGGTATATATAGGTTTAGTTCTAAGTGAAGGATAAACCTAACTGCAAGAAATAAAACTGTCAAACTCTTATAAAACAATAAAAGGAGCTTCGTGATTTTAGATAATGCAATGATTTCAGAGATCTAAAATCAAAAACAAAAGTTACAAAAGGAAAAATAGATAAATAAGATACTTTTTTCCTTTTTGTGCTACTGGAGAATGAATTTTGAGGTTTTGCACTGTAATACAATCTGAGTATATTTTTGTCTTTATTTTGAGACAATGTTTCAGTAAGTTGTCCAGGCTGGCCTTACAATTCAGATCCTCCTGCTTCACCTGCTGCAGTGCTGGGATTAAAGGCATGTGAGTTTGTCTTTCAAATGAGCCATATAAAAACTGACATGAAAACAAAGAGAATGAGGAAAAGTTATAAATCATTTATCCAAAAGCAATATTCCATTCAGAATGTATAAAAAAACTTGTGCAGATTAACAATTAAAGACAAACAATTCTATTTTGAAATTGGTGAAGCATGTCAATTGTACTGTCAGTTCTACGTATTCATTGAGATTGGTTTCTAGACTCTTCATGGAAACCAAACTTGGTAGATAACTCAGGTACTTTATACAAAATAGTGTAGTATTACGTTTAAGCTACACGTATTTTCTGTATGCTTTCACCAACTCTAGATTACTTATACCTAGGACAATGTAAATACTATGTTTTATTATACTGTATTGTATTATTTAAGAAGTAATGACAAAAGTGTTTATGCACATGTGAACAACAGAAGCCTCGTTACACAACACACAGATGTCAGATTAGGCATGCAATGGTCAATGTGTTGTGGAAAGAGACAAAGTGTCTGTGAAGCAGCAGGAGGCTGTAGCAAGATAGGACTGTATTTCACTTCCTTCAGATGGATTAGCATAGTGCTGGTGTGGGGAAAATTCATACTCTTCATTTTTGGAAATTTCTCCATGTATATGAGTCATTTTTATGTTACTGGACAAAATAACTGATACAGTTTAAGGGTAGAGAAATGTATTTGGCTCATGGCTTCAGATGACTCAGTCTATGGTCAGCTGGCTCCAGGCAGTGACATTATGGCAGAAGGGTATAGTAAATCATTTCCTTTTTGGTGGGCTAGAAGCAGAGCCGAAGAAGAGCATAGGAGAGGAAGAGACTGGATATAGATTCCAAGACCAAGTCTCTAAGACCACACAGACAATGCCAGAAATGTGTCTTACTAATCTCTGGGAAAATTACCAAACCAATCATGTTGAAGACCCAGTGTAATAGTCACATTCAGATTTAAATAAATAAAAATGCATATAAATTTTAAACAGTATAAAAATGTATTAATTAAAAATACAATCTAATGATATAAATATTGAATATTATTTAACTTCAATAATAAAATATTATATATTCAAATGATGGTTATAGTTGCCTTCAGATGCAGAGTGCACAGATAAGAAGGGCTGACTGTACCAAACACAAATAAGAACATGAAAAAATGTTCAACATGTTTATGAAATAGAAAAAGAGAGTTGAAAAACAAAATGAGATAGCACTTCACACCCGCTTCAATGCTAAAATTAAAAACAGACTTAAAATAAGGGTAAATTAGTATATGAAGAATAGAGTACTTACACATTGCTGGCAGTAAGTAAAATGATACAGATACCGTTTTAGAAGAGAATTTGTCAATTCTTCAAAAGATTCAACATTAAATTATGATTTGGTCCAATTTCATCCCAAAGTAGCATAGTCCTTCCTAATCTACTGGGGATGCATTGCAAAACACACAGTAGTTTCCTGAAATGGTATACACGAAAAATCCTATGTATTTAGACTTTTCCTTCTGAAAAAGTTTGATTTAAAATTAGACCCAGTAAGAGATTAACAACAACAACAACAACAAAAAAAAAAAACAAAGTAAAATAGCACTTATAGCAATACACTGTAGCTAACATTAGATCAAATTCCTCTCTCTCTTTTCTCTCTGAAATTTTATTGTATTTTACTATGCTCCTTACAATTATGTAAGATTATATAATGCTTATACCATAAAGTGAAGTGAATTGGTTGAAATAAACATTAAAAATTAGTATTTGGGCATCACAATACAGGTTGCTTGAATATAAGAACACAAATACTGTAGTACTGAAACAATTCATCAGATAATTAAAATGACTCAATAACATGTGCAGTGCTTAAACATGGATTTGCTGAACAGAAAGATAACGCACATACTGGTAGAACATTGCAGGATGGTGCAAGCTGTCATAACTCCTGAGATGACGACAATTTAAACATTAAGAATTACTCATTTCAATACATTTCTATCAAATATTAGGAGACAGTAATAGACAATAGGTGCTAAAACCAAGATTAAAACTGTAGATAAGGGGAAACTTTTACACATGAAAACCACTAAGTGGTGCATATGTCAGTATGGTAGATCTTTTCACCCTTGTGCATAAAGTAATTTAATTTACCTTTATAATGGAATAAAAGAGAAATTGTATGACATTTCAATGAAGTAAGAAGATCAGCTGATGTAATAATCACCTATTTATTATTTACTTAAATTTTCAGTAACAGAAAAACTGTAGAAAGAGTAATTTATCAATTTGATAAAAATGTTAGAAAATATACTGAATACTCTTAAGATAAGAGCAAGAAATGGACATACTATTTTTCTGCCCTACTGTTAATTAGTGTACGTAGGTCTAAACCAATGTGAAAAAGCAGAAAAGTGAAACAAAATACATGAAATAAAACACACTGTATCTAGAATTACTTGGTCACAGAAAAACTTGTGCAAAATGTTCACAGCAGTTTATTGTTCAACAGACTAAAAGAAAAAAGTATATATAAGAATGTCCATCAATTAAGTATTGGCTTAACCAAAGGTTTATTTAGTATTATCAAGTCAAAAAAACCAAATAAATCAAAGAAAAATACTATAACATGGATAGGTCTCAAATCACAGATAAATGAATAAAAAGTGCATTTGTACTTAACAGGGTATTATTTTGCCATTAAAAATAAACTTGAATAATCCATAGGATATGGATACTCCTAGAAACCACAATATTAAGTGAAATTAGACACACAAGCATAAATATCACATGGTTTCTTCCATATGAGAAGCTCAAAGTGTAAATTAAAGCAAAATAATACATACATTCTACACAATAGAGAGATCTTTCATAAAGTGAAGGAGACCTAGAGATACAGGTAGGAAACAGGGAGGGGAGGGAAGGGGTTGAAAAATTAAGATCATTACACATACGGCACAAGTCCCCATGACTAATGTGATCTTTGTGTACTGAACACGTGTTCTAGGAGAAAGTAAACATTCAAAAAATATGGCAAGTGAAAGAAATCAAGCAATGAGGTTCAATTTATATGAAATATTTGCAATAGGCAAATCTTTTTTATTGGATCATTAACACTGTATGTGCATCAGCAGTTGCCAGGAATTGGATTTAAGGGGAATGGGGAGTGATTGCCAGTTGCTATAGAATGATGAAAATGTTGAGAATTAGATAGGAGTGTTAGCTGAATAACTATATGGATATTGTGTGTGACTGAGCTGTGGGCCTTAAGTGGATAATTTTCCTAGTATGTGGACTAAAGGTGGTGAATCTAGTAAAAAAAAAAAAAATTAAAAATCTTTCTCCATTGCTCACCTCTAATAATATCAAAAGTGCACAGTTGGTGAACTTAGGAAAATCTACACCCTCAGATACTATTTCTTGGAATAAAAAGTGGTTCATTTCTCTAGAGGGGAATGGAACAGTGCTAAGCTGTAAATTCTTTAAGGTCTGATCCAAAATCTCAACTGTAGGTATTTTTCCTGGAGAATCACATGAACATACATGAAATAATCTATTTACAGGTCACTCATAGTGAGATCATTTATATTAGTGAACTATGGGGAACCTCTTAAATTTACATTGATTGGTGACTTGCACGTGTATAAATTATATATAAATATATAAATTAAAGTAAGAGCACAGTTTGATACTGATCATAATGTGGAGTTAATCTTGCGTGATACTGGAAGTTAAAATGAAGTGGCTGCACAAAGTCAAAGGCCAAGGCTTTCATGAAGTCATTGGAAGAAAGGAGAGGCACTGATAAGAAAATAATCAGATAGATCCCAGTCCAGCTTTGAACAAAGTGTTAGGTGGATTAGGGTTTAGAAATTTTCCATTGAGTGATAAATAGAGTGTTTATTGTGGAAATCTCTTTCTCAGTTTTAAGGGATTTCTTTTTAACTTAAAAGAAAGATCGGTGGCTTCACTTATCCTTGGAGACATGAGGGGACACAAAATGGGTCACCACACCTGGTCCTTACGATAAGAATAGAAAGATAAAAATGAGGATGTGTCCACTTGGTGGCAAGAGAGGGCAGGGAACAAGGGTGAATCTTCATGTTTTGTGAGTAACGGTTCATGAAACAGGGATGGAAAATTCCCTGGAGTCTTGTCCCCATAAAGAACTCCCCCCCGCCCCATACTTCAATTGGAACAGAAATATAAGACTGGGATAATCAAAAAATTTTTTGTGAACTGGTGATTGCTAGACTGTATTACATGTTTGGATAATACCTAAGCAATAGGTAACATGACACAGGTATTATGCTGCATTTTGTGAAAGAAGAAAATGATCCATATAAATGTTAACGTGGTTCAAATGCTAACCTCTCCATGTACAGTATTTCTATTATGACCTTTGGCAAGTTACTTGCAAAAGTTGCTGCTCCATACACTAATTGACTGAAATATGAAATAAGTTGTAAGTAACTTTTCCTTTAAGATACTGACCAACACTAGTGAAGGAAGGAAATTTTTTCCCTGCTGTGAATGGAGGCTGATACTAAGAAAAAGGAATGCAAGATTTTCTTCTCAATATTGCTAGAACTTAATGATTATAGGAAATATCAGTTTACTTTAACACTACCCAGAAAAAAAATATATATAATACATGGATTTGCTTTTATACTATTGAATGTTAGAACCATAAGAGTTGTGTTTTCTTTTTTTTTCCTCTTTCCTTCCAAAGTGTTATTTATTTCATAATGATTGGAATGATGTCTGTCAATTTAAGTAAGGTTGCACATCAATAATGCATGTCAAAATTATTCTATCCTGTCTTTAAAAGGTATTATGAAGCCTGTGAAATGCAGGAGGAAAATCACATTGCTCAGAAAGACTCCTTTGGTGATTAGAACTGTTACCCAAACTTCACTTCACTTTAAAAGAAGTTCAAGATCTATCAAGAATAAGGCAAGTTACAACTTCAAAGGGTGGTTTGCAAGTAGAATGCCAAGTAGAAAGTAGAAATTAGAAGCAATGACCTTGAATGAATATGAGTTTCTGATTTACCTGTCAGTGTGGATCAAGCGGACCATCAAGACAAGGCACTTATTTTAGTACCCCTCAGGATTTTATTCCCACATAATTTGTATTACACAACAAAGGGAATTTTCCTACATTTCCTGGGAAATAATGCTCCCAAGTAAAAAATGAGAATTGTGAATAGTAACCTTAGTAACAAACATGCATTTAATGAATGTTTGGACTTTAAAATATTTTTGTGATCAAAACCATTTAAATTCTAATATCATACATTCCTTATTTGGAGCAAGACTATTTTCAAAGAGATTTAAAATTATCATGACATTCATATATAAAAATCAAATGCAAAATATTATTAATCTTATTTACAACTGAGGATATGTTACTTCAGTGAAATCAACTGATTTTGAAAAGTCAAACAAGTAGTAAATGGCATAACCTAGATTAAAACAGTTCTTTCTTCATGACTGAAGAAGCTAAGTAATACAGGAATTATCATGTTGAACACATGGCATGATATATCCTAGCATATCATAGATGAATAGCCAAGTTAAAAAGGATAAAACAGTGTGTCATCTCCTAAAAGGAAAGTATCAATACTAATATTCAAGTATGGCCCACTCTCTCTAGTTTTCTGGGCATGTGCATATGAAGAAATCTCTGCATTAATTTTATAAAATAAAAAAGTGTATTAAGGCTAAACAAGTTTTTAAAAATGACAAAATTATATACATATAAATGATATACAAATTCGTGTGTATTTTAAAGATAGATTCAAAGACATTAGTAAAACATTAATTAAAGGTTTAGGATAAGAATGGTTTATTCTTATTAAAAGTCAGATACTATTAGTCATCATGATTTAAGTGTGACCCTACATAAATTCACTTGTTCTGGCTTTTGCTTAATTCTGATTCATTTTATGCTATAATATTTTTATTATAGCCATCCACCCATCTTGATTTCTCTTACACCATTTTCTTTTAGTATCCTTTAAATTAGATGTATGTAGTCTATAATCTTTGTATTTGCAAAGAAAAAAATTCACATTTGCCTTTCAAATGTAACACTGTTTATTGATCAATTTTATGGCCTACTCTTGTTAACATCTAGAATACATTTTGTTTGCCCTCCCATCCTTCATAACTTCTGTATTTGTTTCATTTAAAAGAATGTTCACTTATAGTTTTGGATGGAAAATTAGAATAATTTGCTGTATTATGATGCTCTGGGAAATTGTGCGCATTCCATGCGTCCCACACACCTCCAGAGTCACACTGCATGATGGGCGATGTTCTTCATTACTCTAGAGAAATATTTTGTTTGCGTCCTAGCATGGCACAGCACACTGGAAAGATAAAGTGAGAGTTAGAATTAGAGACAGTGTGCTAAAGTAGTGTAGGAAAAAGACCCTGAAATAACTCTGACATTTATAAGTACCACACTTGTTAGAAATTGTTTAAAGGATCAGTGGCATCGATAAAATATTGAGCCTTTAAGGAAGCCATATGTAACACATCATTTTTAATGATAAAAATGCTTGTGGAGCTGGGAAACACTAACAAATCATAGCTTTCCATGTGATGAGAATGACTGAAAAATTACTTTTTATTAGTTATTTATCTTTAAGTACTTTAAATGGTCACATATGATTGTGGATTGTGCTGTTGGAAAATACAAAACTAAGTATTTCACATATTGCTTCAACCAACACACTATTTATAGA
>RJWM01045184.1:0-12912 GCA_004363535.1 Dasyprocta punctata | reverse complement strand
AATTTCATTTTTAGCCAGGCGTGGTGGTGCATGCCTTTAATCCCAGCACTCAGGAGGGTGAGGTAGAAGGAGCGTTGTGAGTTCAAGGCTGACTTGGGCTACAATGTGAGCGCAAGGTCGACCTGAGCTACACAGTGCAACCCTGCCTCAAAAACCCAGGGCCGGGAGTTTGGCTCAGTGACTTAAGTGCCTGTCTGACAGGCACGGGGTTGTGACTTCAATCCCCGGTGCTGCAGAAAAAAAAAAAAAAATTTCATTTTTAATTTGTATTAAAAGTTTACAATTTGGAGCCGGGCATGGTGGTGCACGCCTTCAATCCCAGCACTCGGGAGGCTGAGGTAGGAAGAGCATTGTGAGTTTGAGGCCCGCTTGGGCTACAATGCGAGTGCAAGATCAGTCTGAGCTACATAGTGCGACCCTGTCTCAAAAAACTAGGGCTGGGAGTTTGGCTCAGTGGCTTAAGCGCCTGTCTATCAGGTGCGAGGTTGTGAGTTCGATCCCCGGTGCCACAAAAAAAAAAAAAGTTTACAATTTGGCCAGGTGTGGTGGTGCACGCCTGTAATGCCAGCACTTGGGAGGCTGAGGCAGGAGGATTATCATGAGTTTGAGACCAGTCTGGGCTACAAAGTGAGTTCAAGGCCATCCTGAATTGCATAGTGAGACCCTGTCTCAAAAAACAGGGCTGGGGATTTAGCTCAGTGGCCTAAGCACCTTCCTGGCAGGCTCAAGGTTGTAAATTTGATCCCTAGGACCAAAAAAAGAAAAAAAAAGAAGTTTACAATTTGATTTTTTCAAAAAAGTCAGCAAGGGCTGGGGACGTAACTCAGCAACACAGCGCCTGCGTAGCAAGCGAGAGGCCCTGAGTTCAATTCTCAGTACAAAAAAAAAGTCAACAAACCGTAACCATGTGTTAATAAATATGTCTTAGAGCCGGGTGTGGTGGCGCACGTCTTTAATCCTAGCACTTGGGAGGCTGAAGTAGCAAGATTGTTGTGAGTTCGAGGCCAGCTTGGGCTACAATGTGAGCAAGGCCAGCCTGGACTACATAGTGTGACCCTGCCTCAAAAAACTAGGATTGGAAGTTTGGCTCAGTGGCTTAAGCACCTGCCTGGCCAGTGTGAGGTTGTGAGTTTGAGCCCTGGTACTGAAAAAAAAAAAAAAAAGTCTTAAATAATAATAAATAAAAAACCTTGAAAATCCCTATTGTGTCTGATTTAAAAAAGAGGAAGACAGTGCATTAGAATTTCCTTCTCCCAAAGAAGCAGCCAGCAAACATCACAGTGGAGCATGGTGGCACACACCAAGGTTAGCACTTGGGAGGCTCAGGCAGAATCGCCATGAGTTCGAGGCCAGCGTGGGCTACATGAAGGATTTTGAGGCCAGCCTGAACTGCATAGCAAGATTGTCTTTAAAAAAAAAAAATCACGGCGTTTTTCAATGGTTTAGGATGAAAGCGTAGTGATTCTGTTAGTCTTCATTGTCAAGCCTCTGAAGTTTGCGTTGCTGAGGTTTCTAGCTACGTGGCCCAGTATCCTATAATCTCTTCAAATAACAAACCTACGAGGGGTCCAGGTACTCCTGGATTGGGAATCCAGTACCGGGGTTGGGGGGGGGGGCTTTATAAATGTGATCGCCCATCCCATAAAACCAAGCATTTTTAGTGAAGTCTTGAAGACCGAAAGACGAGGGATAACGGTGCGATTTCATAGCTGTACTTTATTTTTACTCTTTCATTCAACCGAGCCCTTCCCTTCCCGCAAGTCTCCATTTCCTTGGCAGATAAAAATACACCCGTGGAGCCTCCCAGAAGCTGCGCGCGCTCTCTGCGCACCGCGAAGGAGAGGTCCTCCTCCCGGCTCGCCGGGATCAAAGTCTTTGTCTTTCTTAGCGGGGCTTTCTCCGACCAAACCCGAGGTTCAGAGTTCAGCCTGGAGGGGGTGAACCCTCGGGACAGAGCCCCGGCCCTGGCGCCCTTCCCTGCGCCTCCGCCCACCCATCCGAAACCAGTTACCAGGCTGCGGCCCCGGAGGCCGACGCCGGGCAGACACCCCAGGAGCTCCGCGTGTCCGTGGGCTGGGCGCGCGGCGGCTCGGGTTACAGACAGGTGAGGCCGGCTGCGGGGTCAGCCGCGGACACCCGGGCGCCTCGGGTCACACGCGCCCCGCGCCCGCCGCCTCGGAGGGGGCGCGCGCCCCACCTGGCTGGGCCCGGGGCCGGGGGCGTACGGTCCCGACGCGCGCGCGGGAATACGGCTAGAGAGAGAATAAAATAGAAAACCAAACACCGGCCTTCCTCGCCACATTCCCGGCCGAGCGAGCGAGCGGGCGGGCGAGGGACGTCTGCGACCCCCGAGGCGGGCGGGCTCCCGGAGAGTCCCTCCCAGCCTCGCGGCGTGGGCGCGGGATAATGGGAGTGGGCGAGGCGCCGACACTGAGCTTCCACGCTGCGTTTGCCTAACGCGCTCGGCTTTCGTTTCCATTGTGTGTCCGTTTGAAGGTGAGGGGCTCCTGGGGTGCAAGGTCTCGGAGTGGAAGCTTTGTCTTGTCTTTGGAGGGACAAGTTTTGTTTTTTCTTAGATTGAGTGACACAAATCAGTAAAGCATGTTCTAAAGGTGCTAAATTTTAAAATGTTTTATTTCTACGTTTATTTGAGGAGCTTAAGCCCCCAAATCACCAGCCAAGAGCCCTCAGGCGGCTTCTGGCCATCTCCACCTTCTGACCCCCAAGATTGCAACACTCTCGGGGAACGACCCGCGAGGCCCAGAGGACTCGAGCGCTTTTCTGGCTTGCTCGTCATGGACAGATCCACTTGTTGGGGGGGGCAATTCGGGAGCCCCCACTCGCGAGAGACGGGTCCCAGAAAGCGGACTTGAGGTTTACCTTAAGAGAGTTGGTCCCGAGGTGCCTGGAATGGGGGAAGGGGGTGGGGGTCGATTAAAAAATGTTCTCCTTTTTTTAAAAAAGAGGAGGGGAGAGCGGAGACGTTAAATTATTTTGCAAACATTCATGCCGCGGGAAGGGCTGGGACAGGCCGCGCGGCTGCCGGAACCGGTCGAACAGGTAGCGAGCTTGTTGACACCGTTATGTTGCAGGGCGCATGCTCGCTCCCAAGTTTCCTGGTGCCTTTTCTATTCCACCTTAGGAAACTTTTTTCCCCCGGCGTGGTCTCAACCTCGATTTAAGGCACCGGAGTCGGCGAGCCGGGAGTCGTGGGCGCGTGGGGTGCAGGAAGGGTGGGGGGCACGGGGAGGAGCGGGGAGGCGGCCGGGACCCAGCGCCTAGCGGAGCCGTGCGGCGCGGGGGCCTCGCCATGCCCAAAGCCTTCCTGGTGAAGCGCAAGAGCCCGGGCGCCGCGGCGCGCAGCTGGGCTGCGCTCCCAGACGAGAACCGCGCGGACGCCTACATCCCAGGTGGGCACCGGGGATAGGGAAGGGGCGGCGGGTCCTCTCGGGGAAGGGGCTAGGGTCCCTCCCTACGTCCCCTCCCGGCCTCCGGGAGCCTCCCAGGGTGGGAGAGCGGGGATCGAGGCCGGGAAGCCGAGGCGCCCGTGCTCTTCCCCGTTGAGACCCTCTCCTTGCCCGGCCGGCTGGACCGTTGGCTGCGGTGCGATCGCGGTGGCCCAGGGAGCGGGCTGAAGGCCCGCAGGGTTTCCCTGCACCCCACGAGAGGGCATAAAGTTCCAGCCCCCCAGGAGGAGGAGGAGGGAGACCAGACCCGCCTTCCTCGGCGAGAAAGAACTTGGCGCGCGCGTCTTGCGCGGCTTGCGGCCCTCCGTCCCTCGTGGGCGCCGCGGTTGGGGTTGAGGGCGGGACCCTGGCACGCCCGGCTGGTGCGAGGCCGCGACTCTCCGCTCCCTCGCCCACCTCCGCGCCGCCGCCCGCTTGGCAGGATGCCCGGGTCTGGGGCGGCGGGTCCTTGCCGCGGGCGCCCGGGCCTGACGCCGCGTGTCTCGGGGCGCCGCCCCTCCCCGCACCCCCTATCCTCGCCCTGCAGTGGCCTTGGGCCGCCTGCTCCACAGTCCTGAAGACAGTCGCAGCGACGGCGGTAGCAGCAGCAGCGCCGGCGAGCCCGGAGGCGCCGAAAGCAGCTCGTCCCCGCGCGCCCCGGACCGCGACACCCCCGAGCCCCACGACGCCGAGGGCGCAGATGGGCACCTGGCGGCGAAACAGCGCGTGGTTGCCAGGTCGAAAATCAAGGTAGGATGTCGACTCTGCCCCTGCCGCCACCTGCGCCACGCCCTGGCGTCGGGCTCCCCGGCCGGCGCCCTCCCCTCCCTCCTGTACCTGCCCCTGGGCGCCCGCCAGCCTTCTCCGCGCGCCCGGCGCCCGGCGCCCGGCCTGCGCCCGGGTCCTCACGCCCGCTCTGTAACACCGAGCCGCGGGGAGGACCAGCACAGCCGCCTCCCCTCCGAGCCCGCGGTGTGCGGGGCGGGGTGCGTGCCCCAGACCCGGGGTCGGGAAGGAGACGGTGGCAACATCTTGGCACAACCTGCGCCCCTCGTGATCCCGACCGTGCCCCGGGCCGGCTCAGGAGCACGGGTGAGAGGGAGTCAGTGTAGGCGCTTTGGAGGTGTCTTCCATCAGACCTTTGTGCGTCAGGTTGATAGGTAGAAGGGTTCACCTAGGTCAGCGCCCCAAACCCGGTGGATGAAGTATCGGTCCTCTCTGTGGTCGCGCGCTTCGGCGGCCCTTTGAGAATTCTAAAAATCGTCAGCGATCTCTGCTCTCGGTGTCCACCTGCGCTTCCGGGGTAGAAGTTCCATGATTATCTGCCCAGCCGGAGGGATCCGCTACCCAGGGATGAAGGAACCCCGTTCTGCCGCCCGCCCCCTCCCTTGCCAGCTAGCGCTTGCGGTAGGGATTTGAGCCGCGCCACCGTGGTGCCTTGTCTGGTGGGCGACATTGCCACCCGGAGAGCCAGGCGAGGATTCCGGGGCTGCAGGGCAGAGGTTGGGGTGAGGTGCGGTGGGGGAGAACCTCACCGAGGCTGGGGAAGGCAGCCGTTACTTTGCTGGGATGGGGTGGGGTGGGTGGGTCACCCCTCTCCTATGCACATTCCTGGCTCCCCAGAGGGCCCCAGGGTGGGCTGGGCGCATTTGGTTATGAATCAGGGTTGGAGGCCCGACCTGGCGCTTTAAAGGATGTTGTCAACTGCCCCCGCGATTTAGCAGTTACAAGGTCCCCAGTCACCTGGCCCCAGGCGGTTCTGGGCCAGGTGGGGTTAAGTGGGAGGGGACGTTTGCTGGGGCTGGTGGCGCGCGCTGCCCTTGGGGAAATTCTACAAAGTGCCCTACTTGCATGTTTATCACCAGGCGGGAAGGACAATTGGAACGTTGTTTTGGGAGCTGCTGCAGCCAGTTTGCCCCTCGGTCCCCCACCCCCATCCTGGATTCCCCTGGAGAGCAAGTGGCCTGAAGCGAGAGCCAGCTCCTAACCAACCCCGGGGGCCGCTTTTCCTGCCGCAGGCGGATAGCGCCATTGGAACCTGGCCCTGGGGGGAGAAACGCGCAGAGCTGCGCCAACCGCCCTGCGAGCCGGGGAGGGGCGCAGCGCCCTCGGCCAGCGGACCGTTATGGAGGCGAGTCCCCGCCACCCCTTGCCTGGCTCTCTGTTTTTGCTCCCGAAATGGAGGCCTCTTGGTGCGAGTGTGCTACAAGCGGCCAGTTGGGCTGTCTATGCATGACTGTGATGCCAGCATTCTGGGAGGCTGAGGCAGGAAGATCACAAGTTTCACCCCAGCCTGGACAACTTAGTGACTTGAGAAGACACCCCTGAAAATAAAAAATAAAATTAAAAGGGCTGGAGGTGTAGCCCTGTGCTGAGGCCCTGGGTTCAATCTCCAGTCCCTGGGCGGGGCTTGGGGTGTTGGTAGTTTTCACATGCCCAATCAGGACAGCTGAACTCTTGGAGTCTCCCTAAGAATTAGTGTCCTTACTGGATAAGAAGCAAAGTCACCGAGCTAGAGGCCCAGTTTCGATGGGTGACATTGCCTTTTTCTCTTCTTTTTCTTTTTTTGCAATGCTGGGCCAGAACACGGGGCCGCACGTCCGCTAGGCGAGCGCCCGGCACTGAGCTACCCCTGCCCAGGGCATTGCTCTAATGACTTCGTTTTCACAGCTTGAAGACTCTCGCTGGGTCGCAGGCTCTTGACACCAGAGGAAGAGCAGGCTGGAGCTGGTGCCCGTGGGTGGGCAGCAAGTCACCCTCCCTGGGGCTCTCAGCCAGGGGCAGGGCTGGGAGGGGAGCCTCTAGTGGTGGCAGTGAAGCCTTGTCAGGTGCTTAGCCATGTGACACTGAGCTGATTGTTGGTTCTTCCCTCCAGGCCTGGGTTGCCATATCTGTAAAATGGAGATAATGACGGTCCCTTCCTGATGGAGCAGTGAGGGTGGAGGGTATAAGGGTGGACCGAGGTATGTGTCCATGCACTGCAGCTGTTACCCGGGCTGCGGGGCAGACACAGCTGTTGTTAACTCCGTCACGGGTCAGTACAGCGGCAAACCAGGAGCCCAAGCAAGGATGCGCTCCTGTCTCTCACGGGCTTAGCGACTGTGGAGACCGGAGAGGGCAGGCCCTAGGTCCTGCGGCAGCTCGGGTAAGGGAAGGACTGAGAGCTGGGACTGCTCCTAGGATGCGCTCCGACCGTCACAGGGCCACGCCAGGAAGTGTGGGTGCTGCTGTGGGTGCAGAGGGGCCACCCCCGGCTGTGCTTGGGGATCCGTTATCTCCTTGGGGCCTCAGTTCCTGCGCCTGTAAAATGGGAAGAGAATAGGATGGGCCTCAGGGGTGTCAGGTGGGCTAAATAAGTAATGGATGGGTGTTTAGCGCTTTCATGGGTACCAAGTGGCCCAGCAGGAAGTCACCTGGACAGCGACCATGGCAGGTGTGCCAACGCCCAGCGCTGTGCTCTCCAGTAGCCTCCTGCCTTCGCGGCGGTGAGCAGGTCTGGAGAGAAGCCCGGGGCAGCTGGGTAAGGCAGGTGGCCAGCCCTGCCCGCCCCAGCCCGTGGGCCTCCGGGCAGGTTGTGAAAGGCGCTCGCTCTCCACTGCTGGGGGCCCTGCAATTTACGGGACAGATAGGAGGAGAGAGATAGCGTGTCCCGGAAGGGGTTTGTGCCCGGTCCCCCGTGCGCCTTTGTGCGATGGCCAGGGCCGCATTTGCAGATCTCTCGCTGCAGGGCCGAGGGGCCCAGGGAATGCTGGCCCTCCTGTCCCTCAGAGCCTGCCCAGCAACAAGGTCCAGAGCTGGCTTGCAGCTGGCAGCACCTGGAGCAGGTGCAGCCCTGCAGGTGCCTGTGCCCCCGTCATCTGACCCCGCACCGCCCACGCTGTCCTCCTCCCCTGGGTTCTTCAGGAGAAAGCGCGTTTCAATCCCCTCGAAGCACTCTCGACCTCTGATCAAGTCCCCTGGCAGTGACAGATGAGTGACGTTGGGTGGCCTCTCTGCCATGGAGTTCCAAGGCGGTGTAGTACCGATCTGTCACCTGCCCCAGTCACCTTTACTCCCGCCAGTCCTGCACATCCACCCCTGCTCCACTCTCCCGATTCGACTTCCAGGCAAATCTCAGGCATCAAGCATCACGGAACCACGGGCCACACCCATGCTGTGGTCCCTGAAGATGCTCCCTCCGCCCGCGTGGCGCTCATGTAAGTAGCTCTGTGATGTCCTCACTGTGGCCCTAGGAGACGTCGCGTGCCATCATTACCCCGTGCACATGGCTGTATTTCAGGCATAAAGACTTTAGCGTGTGCCTCAGGTGGCTAAGGCTGAAGTGTGTGATTGCACCCACTTCGCTGACCGCCTTGCTGACCGCTTCGCCAGTCCCTGCCACCTGCGGGTCACTATGTGCATTCCTTGGCCGCTGCGTCCACTCCCATGGGGGGGTCAGGGCTGCACTGCATTGTCCAGTATGGTTCCCACAGGCACAGTGGCTTTTATTTTTTTATTTTTATTTTTTTGCGGTACTGGGGATCAAACTCACAACCTTGAGCCTGCCAGACAGGTGCTTAAGCCACTGAGCCAAACTCCTGGCCCTAGTTTTTTGAGACAGGGTCACACTATGTAGCTCAGGCCAGCCTTGCACTCACACTGTAGCCCAAGCCGACCTCGAACTCACAACACTCCTACCTCAGCCTCCCGAGTGCTGGGATTAAAGGCGTGCTCCACCAAGCCCGGCTACAGTGGCTTTTAATTAGGATGGCAAAGTAGGCACGTTGGGCTTGGGTGCGGCTCAGTGGTAGAGCACTTGCTTATCATGCACGAGATCTTGGGCTCAAGTCCCAGCACCAGAAAAAGAATGGCAAGTGCAGAGTGACTGTGTGCTCAGCGGCTCCTGTCCTGGACCACACAGAACAGCGTCCTCCTGTGCCCCTCGAGGTCGTGTTGGCTAGCACCGCTCTGTGCCCTTGGTGAGACGGTTTCATTTTGGCTGGACTACATCACAGTGGGGACGTGTTTCCATCAAGAGGGACTGGATGTTATCTCTTTCCGTGTGATGCTAGCGGCTTTGATGTTCAGAGCCTAAATGCTTTGGATTATTCAGTATTGCAAAAGAGCGCTATTCGGCCAGGCATGGTGGCCCACGCCTGTAATCTCAGCACTTGGGAGGCCGAGGCAGCAAGATTGCTGCAAGCTTTAGGCCAGCGCAGGCTGTGTAGAGCTGCAGGCCAGCTTGGAATACTTTGCCAGTGTATTGAGAGGGAGGGAAGGGACAAGTGGTATTAGTGCTGTATGTCACTTTTTTTGCTGATGTATTTCTTCTATTTTCAGTTCTGGGGAGGGAATCCAGGGCCTTGCTTGTGCTAAGCACGTGTTCAACCACTGAGCCACACTCCAGGGTCTGGGTGACATAATTCTATTGAGAGATGGTTTTCTTTTTCTTTTTCTTTTTCTTTTTTTTGTGGCACCGGGGATCGAACTCACAACCTCGTGCCTGATAGACAGGCGCTTAAGCCACTGAGCCAAACTCCCAGCCCTAGTTTTTTGAGACAGGGTCGCACTATGTAGCTCAGGCCGATCTTGTGCTCACGTTGTAGCCCAATCCGGCCTCAAACTCACAATGCTCCACCTACCTCAGCCTCCCGAGTGCTGGGATTAAAGGCGAGCGCCACCACGCCCAGCTCCTTTGTTTTGTTTTTTTTGAGACAGGATCTCACTATGCAGTTCAGGCTGGCCTTGAGCTCACTTTGTAACCCAGGCTGGTCTCGAATTTGCAAACGATTCACCTCCCTCAGCCTCCCAAGTGGTGGGATTATAGGAGGGCGTCACCACACCCAGCTTTTGTGTGTGTGTGTGTGTGTGTGTGTGTGTGTGAGTGTCTCTAGCGAGGCGCTTTTCTCACCTACCATTTGATTCCCAATGGAACAGACAGTTTATTTGGGAAAGGCCAAAGAATTGTTGATTCCCTGAGTTTACATTTATGAATGAAGGTAATGAATTGATCAGGATTCTCCACTGGTGGTCAGACAGTGGCCCTCACACTTGCCTGGCAGGGGCTGTGCCGCTGAGCTGTATCCCCGGCCCCTAAACAGTTGTTTCTAAGTGTGGTTGTGAATGGTGACTTTTCCCCAGGACTGAGGATGGAACCCACGGTCTCCAGCAGGCGAGGTAAACGTTGTTCCACTCAGCTACTTCTCTAGCCTCCCCTCTGCTCTTTAAGTTTTCATTTGCAACAAAGTCTCACTAAGCTACTGAGGCTGGCTTTGAAATTTTGACTCTCCTGCTTCAACCTCCGAGCAGCTGGGATTACAGGCATGCACCACAGTCCCTGGCTTTGTGAATCATGATTTTAAGTAGTTTTTAAAAAAGTGTTCACGTTTAGACGGGAACAGAAGTCCTTACCTCTTGTTTCCTGTCTCCCAGGCCAGGATTAAATTCCCTCCTCTCCCCTGCAGTGAAACTTGCCGCCCACCAGACTCCTCCTAAAGTGCTCCCCTTGCAGCCAGAGAGCGCTCCCTGCTGGGGCTGGAGCCCAGCACCCAGTTGAATGGTGTCTCCCAGGGGACCCAAGTCCACATACAACAGGAATGCAAGCAGAGGAGAAGGCGCAGGTTCTAGACACAAGTGACAGCCTTGAAGGAACACATGGGAAATGAGAAAAGCAAGGTCTGGAGAGTTGCTTGGAATGGGTGCTGGATAAAATTTAACTAGCTGGGCGTGGTGGCTCACGCCTTTAATCCCAGCACTCTGGAGGCCGAGGCAGGAGGATCCTTGTGAGTTTGAGATCAGCCTGGGCTACAAAGTGAGCTCAAGGCCAGTCTGAACTGCATAATGAGGCCCTGTCTCAAAAAGAAAGGTAGCCAGGCGTGGTGGCGCTCGCCTTTAATCCCAGCACAAGGGAGGCTGAGGTAGGTGGAGTGTTGTGAGTTCGAGGCCAGCTTGGGCTACAACATGAGCACAAGGCTGGCCTGAGCTACATAGTGCGACCCTGTCTCAAAAAACTAGGGCTGGGAGTTTGGCTCAGTGGCTTAAGTGCCTGTCTGGCAGGCATGAGGTTGTGAGTTCAATCCCCAGTCCTACAAAAACAACCAAAAAGACAAAGGAAAGAAAAAAGTTAACCTAACTAAAAGGAAGAAAAGGAGGACTAGGAGAACACTATGTATTAGTAATGTCAGATTGATTGATTGATTGATTACAGTTCTGGAGACTGAGCCAAGGTCCTTAAACAAGCTAGGGAAATGCGCTACCAAGGCTGAGCATGGGATCCTTAGTTGGGGACCACAGAACCACCCGCCCAACCCCTTGTACCAGTGTTGTTGTTGTTGTTGTTGTTGTTTGTGTTTTGAGACAAACTCTCACCCTGTAGCTCAGGCTGGCCTTGAACTCCCTTTGTAGCCCGGGCTGGGCTTGAACCTGCAGCAGTCCTCCTGCCTCAGCCTCTCAAGCCCTGGGATAACAGGCATGAGCCTCCCTGTACCAATTTTAAATTTGAACACTGGTGAGGAGGATCTTTCTTTTTGGAAGGGACCGCAGGGATTTAGTTGTAGACTACAGAATCAACGGCGGCTATTTTAAGCAGAGAATGGTTAATTATGTGGGACCAGATGAACTAAAGAAAGACCAAGCCAAGCTCCAGGCTGACTCAGAACCACACTGCGGAATGGAGCCACCTGGGCTCCTGAAGCTGCCACCGCCCCGCCGGGGCCCGCGCCTGCCTCACGATGCTTCTGCTGTGTGGGGCCTAGGACCGCTGCCTCCCGCTTGCTTCTGCCCGGTTAGCTCGGGGCCAGACTCCAGTCTCCTGACCAGGTGTAATGGAAGCACAGCCCCGTCACAGGTTCACCCCGGCCGCAGGGGAGTCTGGGGTGCTGTGTGCTGCTCTTCGGCTCTGCTGGCTGGGAAGACCCAGCGCGGGGAGTGGGAGGTTGAGGGCGCCTGCCTTGCAGCACCCACCGTGGGGGCCTTTGAAGTTTGTGTGGCCGGGTCTTCCGCTTTCGAGGCGAGCAAAGTTAAAGCCTAGAGCGTCTTCAGTGAGTTCCTCACCACCGTCAGCACCAGAGGCCAGCACGAGGGCCGCACTCCGGGCAGCGGGAGAACTCCGAGCCGGCTTTCCTCGGAGGCCCTCTGTTGGTGGCAAAGCCCAGCCCGAGGATCTCTATTTCGGCACTGGCATAGCAGGGTGGGACACCGGTGCCGCCCATACAGGGGCCGATGTCCGTGTGCAGCTCTGACGCCTTGGCCGGGGCGTAAAGAACCCGGAGCTGTTTTCCACCACGCCATGGGACGCAGTGGGGGGCACTCCCCTCGCCTCCCGTGTGTCACGCCCCATGGACCTGTACTGTGGGGGCCTTCGCCTGCGAGCCCCGTCTCTGAGCCTCCCGTGCCTGCGGCTCACCAGGGACACTCCCTTCCTCCTCTCTGCATGGGGTGGGGGGGGCTTCGAAGTCTCGGGAAGTGGCCTGCAAGGGATCCGTGTCCCAGAGGAAGCGGAAGATGTCCTCAGCGCCAGGGGACAGCTTGTCCTCCACAGGACGCGGGGCCGGGTGCCTGCTGAGCTGGGGTGCCCCAGGGCCGACCCCCTTTGCTGCGGGCTTCCTGCATGCTCTCACAGGTGAGTGATCCCAGCCGGCTTTGAAGTTGGTCACAGGGCCACCGAGGTCCTGTTCCCTGGCTCCCCGGGGACAATGCCGGGTTTGTTCTGCCACAGCGGCCTGGGGTTTGGAGGCACTTGAGGGGGACTCGGGGTGTCTTCTAAAAGGAAAGCTGAGACCCCGCAGGGAAGCGCCGAGCCGGCCCCGGGAATGGCTGTCTCCACTCTGTCTTTCCTGCCCGTGGTTATCTCACCCGGATGCTGTTTCGTGCTCTCTGCCTCGGCTTCCCCGGCTTCCCCACTGCCCTGACGAGCCTCTGCAGGTAGTTTTGGGTGAAGGGTGGGACCTCGGGCCTCGGCAGGGCGGGCCCAGGTCTGGGATGGCCCTGCAGGTCAGCGCGCTGACTTCTGTATCGGAAACGAAGTCCGCACCCTCCTGTACCGGCCCGGGCGGGTCTCACTGCCAGATTTTGGGGGTACAGAGGCTCGGGGGAGGCTAGGTTTGGACTCGCATCAGAAGTTCCTGCTCTTTCCCTTGCATCAGAGAGAGCGACTCAAAAGCAAATTGAAAAGCAAGGGATTCTGGCCCATTAGGTTTTATGTAGGATCCCAGAATTTTGGAGGTGGTCTACTTGTAGGATTACCAGTGCTGGGTCCTTTATTTAATTAATTAATTTCTTTATTTATACGGGGGAACAAACTTGGGACCTCATACTTGCCAGGCAGGTGCTTATGCCACTGAGCTAATCCCTGGCCCTGGGTCCTTTAAAAGTAGCTTTTCTTTTTCCTTTTTTTTTTTTTTTTTTTTGAGATAGGGTCTCACTGTGTAATGCAGGCTGGCCTTGAACTCAAGGTATTCCACCTGTTTCAGCCTCCCAGAATCCTGGC
>RJWM01045183.1:0-12916 GCA_004363535.1 Dasyprocta punctata | reverse complement strand
AAAATATACACAATGCTTAGTGATGTTAGAGCAGATACAGACAAAAAATAAATGAGCTTAAGCAAATTATGCAAGGAAAACGTAGGAAGCAAATGGATTCCATAAAGCAGATTCAAGCAGATATCCAGGAGAATAGAAACTCCATTGAAAGTATTCAAAGCAGATTAAGCCAATGTGAGGACAGGATCTCAGATATTGAAGACAGGCTCACAGTTAGTGACCAGGAAAAGAAAGATTCTTCAAAACTAGCCAGGGAACATGAGAAATCAATCCAGCAGTTGCTTGATGAGAAGAAGAAAAATAACTTAAGGTTAATTGGAGTCAGTGAACAAGCAGGAGACATTACAAATGGCATCAAAGACCTCGTGTCAGAAAACTCTCCTGGTAGAGAAAAAGAATTTGACATACAAATAAGTGAGGCATATAGAACTCCCATTAGTAATGATAAAAAAAAAAAATCTACTTCCAGGTATATCATAGTCAAGATTCCAGAAATTCAACACAAGAATAAAATTTTAAAAGCTGTTAAGGAAAAGAAACAAATCACCTACAAAGGAAAGCCCATCAGAATTACAGTGGACTTCTCAGCACAAACTCTGAAGTCAAGGAGAGCTTGGAATGAAGTACTCCAAGTTCTAAAAGAAAACAACTTTCAACCCAGATTGATGTATCCTGCAAAACTATCTTTCAAAATAGAGGGAGAAACAAAATACTTCCATGATAAGGAACAGTTGAGGAAATTCACGATCACTAAACCAGCACTCCAAAATGTTTTGAAGGACACTTTAGAAAGGGATGATAAGTATTACAACTCCACGAACCCCAATAGAAGGAATCCACCAGGAAAATAGAAAACTACATGATAAGGATAAGTCAATATGTATCAGTTGTAACCATCAATGTTAATGGTCTTAATTCACCAGTCAAAAGACATAGACTGACAGAATGGATCAAGAAGCAATATCCAACGGTATGCTGTATGCAAGAAACACATTTAATTCAAAAAGATACCCATAGACTGAAAGTCAAAGGATGGGAGACAATACTCCATGCAACAGGAGTCTAGAAAAAAGCAGGGGTAGCTATTCTATTTGCAGATAAAGTTAATTTTAAGCCAAGACTGATTAAGAGAGACAAACAAGTTCACTATATATTGGTAAAGGGAACAATCCAAGAGGAAGAGATAACAATCATAAATATATATGCAACAAATACTAGTGCACCCAGTTATATAAAACAATTATTAATGGACATGAAAAATCAAATAAGCCTTAATACAATGCTTAATACAGTTGTATTGGGAGACCTCAATACCATGCTGTCACAAAAAGACAGGTCAACTAGACAAAAAATCAACAATGAAATATTAGAATTAAATCAAACCTTTGAGCAAATGGACTTAGTAGATGTTTATAGAATCTTCCACCCTACAACAGCAGAATACACATTCTTTTCAGCTGCATATGGGACATTCTCCAAAATAGACCATATACTGGTTCAGAGAACATGCTTGAGTAATTGTAAAGGAATTGAAATTATCCCATGCATACTATCAGACCATAGTGCAATGAAATCAGAAATCCATGCCAAAGGAAACCATAAGAACTTCATTAATACATGGAAATTAAGTAGCACACTTTTGAACAATCAATGGGTCACAGATGAAATTAAAGATGAAATTAGACAGTTTCTACAGTTGAACACCAAGGACAATACAACGTACTGGAACTTGTGGGACACAATGAAAACAGTCCTAAGAGGGAAATTGCTATTGTGGGAGGTGTTATTTCCCTGGTTTCTCTCCCAGTGAGATTGTTGTTCATGTACAGGAATGCTATTGATTTTTGAGTGTTGACTTTGTGGCCAGCTGCATTGCTAGGTCTGCTTATTGAATCTGGGGTCTCTGGGTGGAGTTTTTGGGATCTTCTAGGTAGAGTATCATGTCATCTGAAACAAAATCTATGCATATAAAAAATTAGTTGTGAAAGAGAAAAAGCATTTTGAGCAAAATGTAATTTTCTGAGGGTCACCTTCAGATTTTATTTTTATTGCAAAATGTTTATTTGAAAACAATTGTGTTAATAATTTGTTAGATAATGTGTCTTATCTATATTTTTATCTTAAATAATTCTCGGGAATATCCAATGTGCTGATGATTGTTGCTGTTTTGTTGGTTGGTGTGAAATTGTTATGTTTTGGTTTCTTATTTTCCTTTTGTTTAAAATTAAAAAAAAAAAGAAAAAGAAATGTTGCTGGGTGTGGTGGTGCTTACCTGTCAGTCCATCACTTGGGAATTAGAAGCAGGAAAATTGTTATGTAGCCTGGGATACAGAGTGAGTTCAAGGATTTTTTTTCAGTCTTTTCTTTTTGATCTACATAGTGCCCTGTCTCAAAACACCCAAAAACAAAAATAAAGAAGAAAATGAAATGTTGAGGATTGGGGATATAGCTCAGTGGTAGAGCATTTGCCTAGTATGTGTAAGACCCTGGGTTCAATTCTCAACATTGAAAATACATATATATATATGTATATATATATATATATATGTATATATATATATACATATATATATATTTGTGTGTGTATATATATATACATATATATATATATTTGTGTGTGTATATATATATACATATATATATATTTGTGTGTGTATAAAATTAAAATTAATTTCTTTGTGTTCCTTATTTTGTTTTTGAGTTGGAATTTTTTTTTTTTTTTGAGACAGGGTGTTATGGCATGTGTTTAGATGTCCCCCTAAAGCCATATGCAGTTGTAGGTGGGGCTTTTTCAAAGGTGGCTGGATCTGGAGTGTGTGATTGATTCATAGTACAATGCTGGGATTAAGGGTACTAGGACTAAGGGTGGGTGATTACTAAATCAGTCTGCTGATCGGACTGGTACCACCCTAATCTCAGTAACCTGGATACAATACAAGAGACAGAAAGAGGTTTGCTTTGCCCTCTTGCTTGCCTTGCTGACTTCTGGTGCCGTGAATCCTTTCTCCTCTGCGATGCCTGTCTGCCAATCCCCTCTTCCTTGGAGCCAGATGACTATGGACTGAAGCCTCTACAAACTGTGAGCCAAGTAAACCTTTCCTCCCTTAACTTTGGGCATCAGGTATTTTGTCTCAGCAATGAGAAAAGTACTTAAGACACAGGGTCTTACTATGTAGAACAGGCTGGCCTTGAACTCACAGTGTACCCCACATTTGTGGCGACCCAC
This sequence comes from Dasyprocta punctata, assembly GCA_004363535.1. Lineage (NCBI taxonomy): Eukaryota > Metazoa > Chordata > Mammalia > Rodentia > Dasyproctidae > Dasyprocta > Dasyprocta punctata. The sequence continues at coordinate 9,690 of RJWM01045183.1, read as the reverse complement.
CTACTCCAGCCTCCCTACTGCTGGGATTATAGGTGTGTGTCCTCGCACCTAGTTTGAGATGAGATTTTTAAATTGTTCAGTCTGACCTCTAATATGCAATCTTCTTGCCTTGTTCTTCCTAGTAGATGGCATTAGAAGAGCACACCAGTTGAAAGAAAAGTTGGAAGTTTAAAAAGATAGTGAGAAGGCCTCAGATTCACTTATCTATGCTTCATTTTGAGAATTCCCTCAGGTTCACTTTCTAGCTAACTGATTCTTTATCTAGATCTACTATGTTATTAAACAAAGTCATTGATTCTATTAATACAAGAAAATTTCACTCTTGGTATACTCACTTTTTTTCGCAGTTCTTTGTTTTTCTTTTGTTTGTTTGTTTTTGTTTTTTTGTGGCACCGGGGATGAAACTCACAACTTCACCCCTGTCAGGCAGGCACTTAAGCCACTGAGCCAAACTCCCAGCCCTAGTTTTTCAAGGCACGATCACACTATGTAGTTCAGGCCGGCCTTGCACTCCTGTTGTAGCCCAAGTTGTCCTCAAACTCACAATGTTCCTCCTACCTCAGCCTCCCGAGTGCTGGGATTAAAGGCGTATGCCACCACACCCAGCTTTTTCTCAGTTCTTATTGGACATTTTTGTTTGTTTTTGGTATTGAGGATTGAACCCAGAGTTTCGTGCATCTAGGCAAGTACACAGACCCATACTTTTGCTTAGTTTTTAAAATTGTGTGGTTTTATGATTATATAAATTTATGTGATTTAAAATACACTTATATCACTGCTACTTCTAGGAGTCAAAAACGCTGAATTTTTAAAAATTTCTGTTTCCGTGATTTATCTGGGATGATTTATGGTGTGCTGACTGTGACTGTGACTACCACTCTATCTGACTTCTTGTGTGGGTAGACTCACTCTACCTGACTTCCTGTGGGGGTAGACTCACTCTACCTGAACTCCTTTGGGGGTAGACTCACTCTGCTTGACCTCCTGTGGGGTAGACTTACTCTACCTGACTTCCTGTGTGGATAGACTTACTCTACCTGGACTACTGTGGGGGTAGAGTCACTCTACCTGACCTCCTGTGTGGGTAGACTTACTCTATCTGACTTCCTGTTGGGGAAGACTCACTGTACCTGACCTGTGGGGGTAGACTCACTCCACCTGACCTCCCGTGGGGATAGACTCACTCTGCCTGACTTCCTGAGGGGGTAGACTCACTCTACCTGATTTCCTGAGAGGGTAGACTCACTCTACCTTACTTCCTGTGGGGGTAGACTCACTCTACCTGACCTCCTGTGGGGGTAGACTTACTCTGCCTGACTTCCTGTGTGGATAGACTCACTCTACCTGACTTCCTGAGGGGGTAGACTCACCCTGCCTGACTTCCCATCTGTGTAGACCACTGTAGCTGGTATGAACTAGAGGGCCTGGCTGAAGCATGTCCTCCCACAGCTAATGCTTTTTTGCACTAGGATGGCAACCCTAGGCTGTTGCGGGTCATTGCAAAGTGAGGCTACCATTGGCCTGGGACATTTTTTTAGACAGTGCCAGGTACTGAACCAGCATGTGCTCTACCATGGAGCCACACCCCTAACCCTTGAAATGACAGTGTTGCGGTCTACATTTATGGGTTTCCCTGACTATGTGGTATGAATTCCATAGGAGATTATTTTCCCACCTAGAGTTGAGGAAGACTTAGAGAAATAGCCATACCACCTGTCAGTGTCACTGGATAGGTCTTTTTTCCAGTCCGTTCTTCATTCCCTGGAGGGCAGAATCCTGGCTTTATCTCAGCATGTTTGCTTCAACTCCTCACTCAACAGTAGCCCAGAGTCCTGTCTTCTGCTTCTGTTTGGGTGTTGAAACTCAGGCTTGTGTAGTACGGATGTCACTCACATCCCATTTCCCTTTCACTCCCCTCCCCCTCCCTTCTTACCTCCCTCCTTTCCTTCCTTCTTTCCTTCCTTCCAATTCGTGTGTTAAAACTATTTGTGTGTGGTTATTTAGCTTTTCTAGGTATTTCCGAGGAAGGGCTGCCGGTTACCATCTTATGCCTCACCATGACTTGACAATACTGTATCAAGAAACCAGAGTTGAGGTGTCCGCTGGCGCTGGCTGCTTCCTCTGCCTGTCACCCCTCTAGTGAGATCAGGTGCTCCAGCGCAAAACTGGAAATGGGGAAGATCCTTCTCAGCACCTTCTCACTCAGAACTGGCTCTCCTATGTCCCATCCACTGTCACAGGCATCCTCTGTTTGTCCTTTTAATTGAACCCAGACCTTCCAGGATGCTCCAGGCCCTTCTGGGCTTTGTCGTTGCTGTGTTTTCTTCCCTCCGCTCTTGGTGGAAATGCGCCTCACCAGTATCTCTGCACTGTCCAAAGTGTCCAGGTGACAATTAGCTAATCTGATAAGCTCATTCATGCTAATGTGCTAATGAAAGAGGACTACAGAAGATGGCTGTCCTTCCCCTACCTCCTAATCAGGGCTCTTCTCCTCCTGCCAGGTGACATATGTGCTGAGCAGCAGTGAGCTTCTAGAGACCATGACCCGGCTTTCGTGGTCTAACCTGGAGGATTGATGTTAATGCAATGAGATTTCTAAGTCCAGTAGGAAGGGCAGCGGAGTTGGGAGAGGGAGGAGAGGGTGAGTGCCAGGCTGATATGAGCCCGAATCTTGACACCAGATCTCAACAGGGAGCAGGGCTGCACTAACCCCGTTATCACTAAACTGTGAAGAGGATTTCTCACAACACCTTTTGCTCTATTGAAACCACTCTTACTGGAAACCCAAGGACAAAACAAGCACCAGTGCTGGCAGTACCAAAACCACACTGGGTGCATTGCTGTGTGTTCTGGTATTTTTATTCTGCTTATTCCATGGTCTGCTCATCTTTGAGCCAGGCAGGAAAGAAATGATTCCAGAGGACCAGAACGTGCAGGTCTGGCTTTAGACAGGGTTGCGAAGGACTGGCCACTGCTGTTTTCATTCTGTCTCTGGGTTCTAAACTTGAGGACTTGGGGCGCAGGGTCTGGGTCCAGGTCTGGGGTGGTGGTGCTCCTGGCACAATCTCAGAGTGAGCCTCATGGACTTCTCACGTTTGCAGATCACAGAGCAAGTCTCAGGTCTTGTGCAAAGAGCCTGTGATCCATGCCTATTTCTTCTGTGTTTTCCCTGTGTTTTCTCGTGTGTTTTCCATGTTTTGACCTCTTTGTTACCCTGTGAGAGTGGACTTAACTGTACTATCAGGGCAGGGGAGACTGCCACTGCTGTGTGTATGCTTCTCAGATAGGACACGGTGACATTCGCCTTCCATCGGGGTCTGCCCTGCATGCTCCGGCAGTGTGACCCTGCGGACTGCCATGGGTGCCCTCCAGCTGTGGTTGACTTAGCGGATGGGGGCAGTGGCAGGAGGGAGGAGAAGGAGATTTGTCCTTGGATCCCTTCCTGCAGCTCTGGTCCAGGGTGCCGTCCCTGCCGTCTCCCCCAGCTCCTCTGCACTGACCCCTGCCTCCCTCCTGGTTTCCCTAGGCTCTGTCCAAACCTTTGTGAAGAGTCCTTTAGTTAGATTTTGCTCGAACTACCCCAGTTTGGGAGTGCTGTCTGTTTCCTGCTAGGAAACTGATCAACAAAACACCCAAATTCTTTTATTTTTTTATTTGTATTTTTTTCTAAAAACAAAGGTGCTTTTTTATTGAGGTAAAATATGTCTAACATAAGGCCTGCCCTATTAGCTATCTTTAGATGCTAACTTCAGTGGCATAAATATACCTGCGGTGCCTGTCATGCAACCAGACTACCACCCCCAGAAACTTGCATCTCCACTGACCAAATCTCTGCACCCTTTCAGAAGCTTTCTGTCACTCTTTTCCCCAGCTCCTGGTAACTTCCATCTCGACTCTCTTTCTTTATGAATTTGATTATTCTAGGAACCAGATAAAAATGAGATCATACAATGTTTGTTCTCTTGTGTTTGGCTTATGGTCTTTTACTTAGCATAATGTTTTCATGATTCATAAAAAGTATAAATGTACTAACATGGTAGTAGGATCCACAGGGCAATACTGGTTCCCACATACAGGCTTAACAACTTTGAAATATTTATGGATGACTTCCCATCAAAGGCCGCTGTGATGGAATTAATGTTGTGATTCTTCCGTGGTAAGGAATCATTGATTCTTTAGTGGTAATAGTCTAGTTTCTTCCCAGAGAATTTTGTACAGTAAATCCAAACATTGATCATCATGCCTTCAAATGATTTCAGCTATGTAATCATAATAATCATGAAGCATGTGCTTTAGTCTTGATAATCCTTGGAAAGGTCTTTGTACACTGAGTAGAAGGTCTCTTTCTTTTTTTTTTTTTTTTTTTTTTTTTGCGGCACCAGGGATTGAACTCACAACCTCGCGCCTGCCAGGGCAGGCGCTTAAGGCACTGAGCCAAACTCCCGGCCCTGGTTTTTTGAGGCAGGGTCGCACTGTGTAGCTCAGGCCGGCCTTGCGCTCGCGTTATAGCCCAAGCCATAGAAGGTCTCTTTCTTCCAAGTTGTATTCACAGTCATTTATAAATTAATGTATAGATACTGCAGAGTGATCCAGACATATCTTCTTCTGGGATCCTCTGAACATACCTCAATTCCTAAGCTACACTGTCACACTAAAAATAAGGGTGACCTTTGTCATGTGATAAGGACTGTTAGGGCATATTTCAGGGATTGTTTTCTAATGGACCTTGTGGTACTGGGGAGTGAATCCAGGAAGTGCTGAGTGACAGCTCCAGGATTAATTCTCAACAGTTTAAAATTGGTCTCAAAGTTGAATCTCCTGTTGTACGTATTTTTTTAAATTGCTGAGGGTAAAAGCATTAAGTAAGAGAATATTCTGGTTAGCTATTGTTACATAATAAACTATTCCAAAATTTAGTGACTTCAAACCAATTGTATTACTGGGCCTACTAGTAGCACACACCTGTAATATCAGGCACTTGGGGGTTGAGGCAGGAGGATCACAAGTTCAAAGTCAGTCAGGGCAATTTAACACACACCCTGTCTCAAAATAAAAATAAAATAAAATAAAATGAAGAGCTGTGGCTGCAGCTTAGTAGTAGAGCATGCCCTGGGTTCAGTCCCCACTACTGCAAAAATGAAAACAAAATCCAAAAATGTATGATTACAGTTCACAGTTCTGTGGATTGGCTGGGCCTAGCTGGAGGGCTCTGGGTTGGGTTCTTAGGTGGTGGCTGGGGTTGGAGTGATCTGAAGACTTCACTTCTGTCTCTGGCATCTGGGTTGGGTGATGGCTGAGAGTCAATCAGGCACTCATCTCTTTATGTGGTTTTTCCACTGGCTAGCTTGGGCTCTTCCAAACATGGCAGCTTTAGGGGCCTCAGACTTCTGGGCTTCCCCTGGAGCAGGTACCCCAAGGGCCCTGGGAAGAAGACATACAGCTTCCTATAATCTCAATTTATGCGCTTCAGAACATTACATCCAAGTGGCCAAGCAAGTAATTAAGGTCAGGCCACATTCAAATGTGGGAGAATTAAAGTCAGCTGTGTATTTGTAATCTCAGCACTTGGGAGGCTGAGGCAGAGGATTGCCATGAGTTCAAGGCCAGCGTGAGCTACATTGAGAGACTCGGTCTCAAGAAAACCAACCAACCAACCAATCAACCAACCCACCAAACAAATAGAAATAGGAGAATTAGATTTCACCTATCAAAGGCAGGACTAGTACAATATTTGTGGCCATCTTTATCACAATTCTACAACTCCCAAACTCTAGGAGCCTAATCACCTCTTCTTTCTGAAAATTGGTTTTCTCATCTGTAAGATGTCAAAAATTCAGTGAAAACTTTTTCACTTCCAAATTATGAGTTCTCTGTCTTATTTATAACGGAAGCACTTTTAAACATTATCGGCAGTAGATGTTTTACAGTTTTGCTGCACAGAATTCCTCCCCCCACCCTGGGCCTGTATAAATATGAAACTGGAATCAGCCAGATGATGCCCATTCTATATGCCCCAATGAATTGGTTATGAATTTTCTACACTTCTTGTTGCTGGCCCTGTGGTTTCAGAATAGTACCGTGGGTTGGAAGTTCTGCTCCCAAGGTAGAAGGTCCGGGCTGTTGGTTCTGGTTGTCAGCTCTCAGCCATGGTGGCTGGCACGGGCCACTTTTTGTTGTTTCGCCATGGCCAGGGCTGCCTCTCAGCACAGGAACCAACAAGGAGACGGACTCTGTTTTCATGGACACTTCAATAGCTCTTTTTTTCTGTCCCTCTTTCTTTTTGTGTATATTTATTACTTATTTATTTATCATTTCTCTTACTCTTTTTTTCTCATACAAGATTATTTTTGTGAGCCTGTCTTCTGTTACCTTTTTTCCAAAATAAATCACAGTGACAAGTGATAAAATATCAAAAATTCGCCAAGAGTGATGGCACATGCCTGGAATTCTGGCCACTCCAGAGGTTCACGCTGGAGGATGGCAAATGTCAGGTCAGGCTGGGCTGCATGTCTTAATAAAGCAAAGCAAAGCAAAATGAAACAGAACAAAACCCCGCTGTAATCTCAGCATGCTAGGAGACAAGTAGGAGGATCTCAAATTCCAGCCCATCCTGTACAATTTAGCAATTTAACCAGACCCTGTCTTAAAATTTAAAAAATTAATTAATTAATTAAAATGGGCTGGGGATGTAGTTCAGTGCCAAGGCCTTGGGTTTAATCCTTAGTACCACAACAAACCAAGCCTTCTATGAAGCACCCTTTGCTTGCAGCCTGCCAGCAGCCACGCCTCCTCCCTGCTTTGGTCACAGAAGCCCTATCTTGCTTCAGAATCTGCCTACGCCCACTGCCAATGGAGGGTAAATACTGATTAACCTGAGTCGGGTATGGATGCTGCCGGTAGTCCTTTCTTTGGAGGTGAGTACAGGAGTCAGACTTGACCCATGAGACGCGAGGGAAAGTCTGCTTGAGACCTCTGTACACGGCACACGGGAGGACAGCCCTCCATGGCTGGGAATGTCGCAGAGAACTCGGTCCTCACACCACAGATCGTGAGGCTCCTGAGGGTCCCATGCAGTGTCATTGCGGCCTGTGCAGGTGGCAGAGCTGACAAGAAGGGAGCCCTGGCCTGAAGGAGGGTGCCAAGTGGAGAGCTTAACAAGCTGCATCACCACCTGCCTCTGAACCTCCTGTCCCTTGCAATAGTGATCGTCCTAGTAATGGACTGAACCAAGGGCCTCCAACTTGTGATCATCCTGCCTCAGCCTCCCAAGTAGCTGGAATTATAGGTGTGGGCCACTGTGCCAGTCAGTAGCCTCTAACTGAAGCCTAACATATCTTCTGCATACCTGTCTTAGATATGGCAAGGAACACTTGGCTAACCTAGTGTCTCCATTTCACCTATTTGTGGGGTTGGCTCAGTATCTCTTTTTTTGTTGTTGTTTGTTTGAGATTTTTTGTTTGTTTGTTTGTTTTTGAGACAGTCTTGCTCTATAGTCCAGGCTGGCCTTGAACTCACTATGTAGCCCAGGCTGGTTTCGAACTCACAAATATCCTCCTGCCTTATCCTCCTGAATGTTGGGATTACAGGCATGCACCACCACCCCTCATCCTGGCCTGGTATTTCCTGAGACCTGAAAAGATAAAAATATACAGCAATGTAACTCAGTGGAGTTGGATCCAGGAGTTGTGGAATGACTCAGTCCTGACGCAGCCTCAGGCCTCCAGGGAAGACTGGCATTCATGGTAATAATGCTGCTGGACCCATTGAGGGTTCAGTGCACAGATGCTGCTTCAAATGTGTTACACACGTGTGTCATTTCAGCTCCAAGGAGCCCTGCAGGGTTGGTGATATTGTTCTTCTCACACAGGGGGAAACTGAGGCATGGGGGTGGGTTGAGTCGTGTGCCTAAGGCTGCCTTGCTAACTAACAGGCATGCAGTCTGCCTGTGATCCCAGGGAGCCCCATGGGCACACAGGCCACCTCCTAGCTATGGTGGGGAGCCCGGGCATCCCAGGGGAGTGGAAAGTTCTTAAACTGCACCCTGCTTGGAATGTCCATTATCAGGTCCCTTGTTCATTTAGCAAGCGTAATTCAACATGGACCACTGTTCAGGCCTCAAGTACTTGAAGATGCTGAGAACCCAGTTAAAAATTAGAAAACAAAAATGTCAGAGTTGAAGCTCAGTGCAGAGGCCCTGAGTCCTGGAAAAAAATAAAAGCAAACAAGTTCCTGTCCTCGAATGGGTGCCTCACTTAGGGGCGTACAGGTGCAAGTGGGTGTCCTGGGACACCCCCGTGGAGTAAGCGGCAGCTGGGTGATCAGCGGACAGTGTGGCGCACAGCACCCCGAGGAGTGTGGTCCCCTACATGGGGCAGAGGAGGCTGCCCAAGTCCAGTGCCCCACTCGAGCCGGACAGAGCAGTGGGGAGTGGGTTGGGAACACTCTCTGCAGGAGGTGACATCTCTACTGAGGCCTCAAGGATCACTGTCAAGCACGGGTACAAGAAATGCAAAGCAATCAGGACTCTAAGAAAGGGAGAGGGAAGGAAGCCCGCTCCTGCAGGAAGGCAGCAGGCGCCTGCTGAGTGAGGCTGGGGTGGGAGGGTGGACCCGGGACGCGGGTGAGCAGATGATTTCCGACTCATACTGGTTCAACCTGTGATTTTTTTGATGAGATGATGGTGTGAAAGCAATGTGTGTACAGTAGAAACTGCACGTGGAGGTCTGATGTCTTCCCAGCCTAGCAGCGAATGGGGCAATCCTTTCCAATGACCCTGGGCAGCAGCAATGAGTTGGCTCCTAGCCCTATCCATGCTGCCTCTATGGGAAACTGCCCACCAGCGTGCAGAATTATTAAGCAAAGGTATCAGATCGGATATAGTAAATGCATTTTCAGTTTACAGTTCTCACAATAAACACCTATGTGTGTTGAAGTACTGTCTGCATTGTTCTGGGAGCATATTGGAAATGTTTGAGGAGAAAGGTCGCACGCACTTCTTTTACAGTGATTTAAACGAAAACTAGAGAATTGAAGTTTGTGGGTGTGGTGGCACATGTCTTGCAATCCCAGCATGCTGGAAGGCTGAGGCAGGAGAATCACAGATCTGAACCCAGCCTGGGCAATTTAGTGCTCATCAAACCCTGTCTCAAAGTCAGACATACAAAATAAACACGGACTGGGGATGTAGCTCAGTGTGAAGTCCTAGGTTCAATCTTCAGTACTGAGAAAACAGAAAACAAGCCAGGAGTGGTGGCACACGCCTTTAATCCCAGCACTGGGGAGGCTGAGGTAGGTGGAGCATTGTGAGTTCGAGGCCAGCTTGGGCTACAACGTGAGCACAGAGCCGGCCTGAGCTACATAGTGTGACCCTGCCTCAAAAAAACTAGGGCTGGGAGTTTGGCTCAATGGCTTAAGCACCTACCTGGCAGGTGTGTGAGATTGTGAGTTCCATCCCCAGTGCCACAAAAAAAAAAAAAAAAAAAAAAAAGCAGGCCGGGCGTGGTGGCGCATGCCTTTAATCCCAGCACTCGAGAGGCTGAGGAAGGCAGAGCATTGCAAGTTCAAGGCCGGCTTGGGCTACACAGTGCGACCCTGCCTCAAAAAAACCAGGGCCGGGAGTTTGGCTCAGTGACTTAAGCGCCTGTCTGACAGGCGTGAGGTTGTGAGTTCAATCCCTGGTGCCACAAAAAA
>RJWM01045182.1:0-12917 GCA_004363535.1 Dasyprocta punctata | reverse complement strand
TGGTACCATGCTGTTCTTCTCCCACCGTGTCTCCTGTCGGCCTTCAGAGTTGTACTGAGGTAGATAACCATCATTGTATTCAACATCAGTATTTGAAGTAAGGCCTAGCACAGTTCAGAGAAAAGCTACTCGGAGTGGGTGATGTCCACAGCATATTGAACATATGACATTCTAGTGCTGTTTTTATGATTTGTAAAATCTGGAAATGTTGCATTTATCAGAATTTTATTCTTGTCACTTCCATGCCTTTCCCATTTTTAATTCTTGAAACTCTTAAGCTTCTCTACTCAGGTCTCCTCACAAATTACCAAAAAGAAAACCTTGGTTGAGAAGTCACAAGCAGCAACATTTCATATTTTATTTCTAATTAAAACCTTCAGGGTTTGTATAGTGTTTTTCTTTTTTTCTTTTTTTAAATACAAGGATGGCACTATAGAATTTTACTGGAGATATTTTGTTTAATATGCAAGGCAATGAATATTCTGTCAGAGAAGGTTAACTTAAGTTGGCTGATTTCCAAGAGCCTCCAAGAACAGGCAGGACCTCAGGGAATTTACCACACAACCCAGTTCCAGGGTCTGACACTTGGTGTTTCGGGCTTTTACATTTTTCAAAATTTTTGTCATACCACGGTTGAAAAACTAGAAATTTACTCAGAAGAGATCAAGGAAAAATATGATGTATCTGCAGGCTTTGGGAGAATTTCATCTAAAGAATTTCAGGAAGCAAAGATAAGTCTGCAAAGAACTGAAAAGACAGGCAATTTTGTAATTCTTTCTTTAACTTCCCCATGTGCATTTATCTGTTTTATTTTTCCCTTTATAGACTGAACCTCTCCAACTTCTCTCTTTTTGCCAATGGTGTTGAAGTCACTTTATTAATTCACAAAGAGAAACATAACTTGGAGTGGCTAGTGTCTTCTCCCTCAGAAGGAAAGTTTCAAGGTAAACCAAATAATTAAAAAGTGATTGGGGCATCAATACTGTTTGTGTATGTCAAAACTCCTTAAAATATACACATAAAATTTGCAAGTTTTTAAAGTCAATTATTGTTAAAAATAAAACTTGGAAAAGAAATAGTTTGGTAAGAATGGAATGAGATTAGTTTGGTGAATAACGAATAATGAGTGAGGTCTATATTGCCTCCAAGTGCAGGCTCCATTTTGAAACTGTACCCATCTCAACTGTACTCATCACTTCTGGTTGAAACAATGAAGTTGGGAAACCTTGCTTGTTTCCCGTGGTCCCATGATCGTTAGGAAATCAGCAGATATCATCATTCAGAGTCTCTGTGTTTAGAATTTGTTTTTGCTGGGGATTGAACCCTGTACTTTGCACATGCTGAGCAAGTGCTCTGTGCCTCATCAATATGGCCAGCCCTTAGGATTTAGAATTTACACCAAGTGACCCAGAAAAAATTGTGCCCACTGGATTTTTCTTGGCTACTTTGTGCTACCACTAGTTTTTTTGAAAACTAGAGCTATGACCAAACAAAAGTCAGAGGGAAGAAAAGAGGTACAGATAGACCTGTAGAGAAAATGGTGAACTAGTGAACTATATCTGATTATGCCTTTCTATAATGGGCCATGTTAATGTTTATGTTTTCTGGGTTCCTTGTCTTTCATTTTCTGATTGACTACCTCATTTGGCAGAGCACATCCTGAAGTAGCTTTCTTACAAAAGATTTAGGGAAGCTAAAGTTTTTTTTTTTTTTTTCTTAGACCACTGAGCTAAATCCCCAGCCCTGTTTTTTGAGACAGGGTCTCACAATGCAGTTCAGGCTGGCCTTGTACTCACTTTGTAGCCCAGGCTGGTCTTGAACTCACAAGGATCCTCCTACCTCAGTCTCCTGAGTGCTGGGATTAAAGGTGTGCGCCACCACGCCCAACTGGGAAGGTAGTTTCTGAGGTAAACTTTTTTATTTGAAAATGTGATTTTCAGCTGGGCGTGGTGGTGCACACCTTTAATTCCAGCACTCAGGAGGCTGAGGTAGGAGGAGCGTTGTGAGTTTGAGGCCGGCTTGTGCTGCAACGTGAGTGCAAGGCTGGCCTGAGCTACATAGTGCGACCTTTCCTCAAAAAACTAGGGCCAGGAGTTTGGCTCAGTGGCTTAAGCGCCTGCCTGGCAGGTGTGAGCTTGTGAGTTTGATCCCCAGTGCTGCAAAATAAATAAAGAAAGAAAGAAAGAAAAGAAAATGTGATTTTCTACTCGCATAGGTAGTTAATAGTGTGTATTTCAAACTTGAAGATTATTTTTCCCTTCAGAAGTTGTGTTCTTATCATTGTGGGAGATAATTTGAGTGGCTCCCCTTGAAGGTAGAACAATTGCTACAACTTTGATTATATCGAGACTTACTTCCTTATGTTAATATACACAGAGCTGACTATGGTGTTTCCTTCTCTCTTCAATTGGCTGTAAGCATTGCAAATAAGGCTAGCCCAGGTACTGTTATGTAATCTCTAAAGCCATCCAACAGTGTCCTGTTTCCTCCCATAGTGATCTCTGTAAAATATATAGGCACAGCGGGATGGCAGAGCCAGTGAGCTCCAGGAATGTTGACTGGGTATGAGCCTTGAGAAAGAAGCTATGAGTCCCCAAGGCATAAAAGTTTACATATCAGAAACTAAGGTACTGGTATGTAATCTCTAAGGTCATCAGACAGTGTTCTGTTTCCTCACATGGTGACCTCTGTAAAATATATAGGCACATGGAATGGTAGAGCCAGTGAGCTCAAGGAATGTCAACTGGGTGTGAGCCTGGAGAAGGAGGCTGTGAGTCCCCAGGGCATAAAGTTTACACATCAGAAACGGAAGCAGCAGCCTCCTAATTGCTACCTTGATTGGGTTATGCAAATTGATTCCTCTGCATATCTTTATCTCTGCATTTTGCAGAGATACCTTTTACACTACGTGGCTAGTGACTCATGTAGTTCCTGCCATCCTCACTGTCACTCATCCTGGAGCCACCCCTTTTCTTCACAAGATAATAAATTCTGGGAGAGGCCTAGGATCAAGGCCTTTGTCCGCACATCAAGTATTGGACTCAGGACCCCTTGGCTGCCCTTAACTTTAAATGTGTCCCTGTGTCTTTACTCTTGCTGTGAGTTGCATTGGCGGTGATAGATTGGAATTAACTTGCTGGCATTCCAATGATGTCTCAGTGAAATCATAAATGTAACTTCTTGGGTTGTGAGGAAGACTAGAGAAAGTATTACAGTACTTGGATTATCGTACTCAATATTTGAGATTACAATAAGGGTCTCCCTATGTATTTGGTATGAATTATTATTTTCATTCATCATTTAGAGCATGAATAGACCTTTTGTATGTGGACATTTATGTACTTTCATTTTGATATTTTCCCCCTTATGTTGTCTATTCAATTATTTCCCAGCCTAGTCATTCTAGATTCTGATTTACAAAATTTATATGTTTTCATTGCTAGACTTTTAAGATAATTTTTTATGCAGCAATAGAGAATGAATGCAACTAGTCCTTTGGTTTTCTGAAAAAAATATTTTCATAACTGAGGACTATAGATAAGAAAATTGTAGTGTATATAAGATACATAGTAAAAAACAGATTTTTATCGATCATGCCATTAAAAAACAAAACAAAAACAATAGGCATCCATGTGAGATGATGAATACATTCGTTTCAGTTTTTGTTATATACATTTATCTCATAGCGTCACTTTTTTTTTTTTTTTTGGTACTAGGGATCAAACTCACAACCTCACACCTACCAGGCAAGTGCTTACACCACTGAGCTAAATCCCCGGCCTTATTTTTTGAGACAGGGTCTCACCTATGCAGTTCAGGCTGGCCTTGAACTCACTTTGTAGCCCAGGCTGGTCTCAAACTCACAACGATCCTCCTGCCTCAGCCTCCCAAGTGCTGGGATTAAAGGCATGTACCACCACCCCCAGCTCAGCATCATGTTTTATGACTATACCAGACACAATAGATTTTTATTTATTTATTTATTTTTGTGGCACCGGGGATTTAACTCACAACCTCGCACCTGCCAGACAGGCGCTTAAGCCACTGAGCCAAACTCCCGGCCCAATAGATTTTTAAAAATACAGAGCAGAAAGAATGTTTTTTATCCTTTTACTACTAGTGTTCTTGGCATTATATGTAGATTGAATGATAAAGAATGATTGTAAATATAGTTTTTCATTTTTGCTATACATGAATTGCTTTTTTATGTTATTGGGAACTTGTAAAGTGTTCAGAAAATTGCTAGAGGTGTGATATTAAATATGATGTAAATGATAGGCTATTATCTGAATTTATTAAATTATTTCAAACTACTCTCTGTGTTGTTGGCCTGTGCATTTTTATATTGTTCTGAATTATCCGAGGACAACAATTGTATCCCAGCTCCTCACAGGCTCGTTGATGATGGGACCTTGTCTCCTTCCAAACCACCACTGCCACTGGCCAGGAAGGCGGCACTTGGCTTAGACCAGTGTGGAAGCTAAGATCAAGGCTAGTGTGAATTCCATTTCACTTTGAAATGCGTGCTCACTGAAGAAACCATGAGCAGTGATGAGGTTCGTGTGCACAGTAAGAGCTCCGTATTTTATTTAATAATAATTCTTTGCCATTTGGCCAGAAACTAGAGAAGTCATGTGGGGGCTGTGAGAGAAACGCTATTGTGAAGAAAAACAGCCACAGTGAAAATCACATGTAGAAACCTAGTCATTGCCAATGGTAAAAGTGTCAATTTCAAATACGGTTCCAGAAGTAGTTGGGGAGGGGAGGGAAGGAGCTGTGGCTGAGCCTCAGCTCTGCTAGCTCTCTGCTTTCGGCAGCAGCCGCCCAGCTCATTTAATCCACACAAGAATCTTTGAGCCAGGCATTAGTTAGTCTCTGAATCCAAGGTCGTGCATTAAACTATTGACCTGATTGTAGGTTGAAAATGTTTGCAAAAAAAAAAAAAAAAAAAAAATTGAATCTGCTCTGGAAAAACTATGTTTAAGAAAACCAAAACACTACTTGTACTCTTACACACACTTTTCTCTCCATCCCCTAACTGATCCAGCATAGCAGCTGTTTACACCGGCACTTACAGTGTGTGAGGTGTGGTGAGTGATTGAGAAATGAGGTCCAGTGTATGAGGAGGGTGTGTCAGTTATTCTTGAATACTGTGCTGTGTTCTATAGAGGTGTGAGCACCTTAGATTCTGGTACCTTCAGGCATTCTGCAGCTGATCTCCATGGAGACTAGTCTCCCTTCACAGATTAGGAAGCCGAAACATATTTCTTAATGCCAGGAAGCTGATGGGGGATGTTGCTGAAATACAAACCACAGATGTGTTGAATGCTAAAACCAGTCTTTTTCTCCCCGATATCATCCTCCTTCTGATGCAACTGGCAAGTACTGTACTGCTTCAGATCTCTCTACATTATAATTGACTTCATAAATATTTCATTTCTCCCCTTTTAGAGTTAATTCCGAGTACTGTGAATACAAAAGCATAAGTTCTTTTTTTTTTTTTTTGCTGCACTGGGGATTGAACTCACAACCTCACGTTTGTCAGATAGGCGCTTAAGTCACTGAGCCAAACTCCCAGCCCTGGTTTTTTGAGGCAGAGTTGCACTGTGTAGCTCAGGCTGGCCTTGCACTCGCATTGTAGCCCAAGCCAGCCTCGAACTCACAGAGCTCCTCCACCTCACCCTCAAAAGCATAAGTTCTTGCTCCTGGAAACTAAGAGGTTTTGAACAACAAATTATTTTTCTTCCAATTTAAATGGAAATTAAGATTAATTAAAATTATCATTGGCAACATCCCTTATAATGACTATTTTTCTCTCAAATTTGTGAGTCAAGTCTGGTAACTTCGGGTATAATACTTGTAATAAAATGGAACTCGAAGTCCCTATTTTGTTAAGCGAATATTGAATTAAGTAGCAAAGCAAACAAACAATGAAGGTCATACCCATAGAATGAACAAAGTAAATTAGATATAAAATTTCATGAATGTCCATCAGTTCTTCTAAAAATAAAACAGCAAATGTGTTTCAGGTTAATATTTTTAGATTTTGAGTCCATGTCTACGGCATATAATGATTTCATTCACTGTAGAGAGTTGGCGCACGCTCATTGTGCATCTTTATTCTTTTATGTCCCCTCCCCCCATCTCTTAGGCCTGATTGAGTATTTTGGGGCACTCAGTCTAAAGTGGCACAGGGAAAATGAGAGCAAGAGAGATAAGGAGGAGGCCTTTAATGTGGAAGAGCTTTAGGGGTTGGGGGGTGTAGAAGCTCTCAACAAGAACAAATGAGTGTAGTTACTTTTATCAGTTTTGGCTGGGGGAGGAGTTTGGGAGGTGGGCAAAATGACATATTAACAGCTGATTTGAAGGAGCCTGTGTAAAACAGGAGACAGATTTACTGGGGCCTGGGGGTGGAGGCTTGGGGGGTTGTGGAGTCTTTGGATTGGAGAGGACTTGGCACACATGCTAAAAGGGAGCAGGAGGTTTATCTCTGGAATGAGAAGAGAAACATGGAACTTACTCTTGGAGAGCTAAATTGTTTCTCTGGGTCTAGTACCAAGTTGGGGAGATGTCATATTACAGATAGCTAAGCTAGCAGAATCTATCAAGGCCCTTTGGCTAAATCACTCTCTACTTCCTATTATCTGTCTTTATTTTGCGCTTTAATTTATTTATTCTTTGGGTTTCTCATATAAGAGGAACTGTGCAATATTTAAGCTTGTGTGTCTGATTTATTTCATTTAACATTATGGTCTAGATTGGCATCTGGTTTCCTTCAAATGATTTAAGTTTAAGAAACCCAGCCTGGGCTTCTGATTTCTCACTTTGGAAAAGGAAATCCAAATAGGCTGTGAAAGAATAATGTAACGTGACACTTGAAGTGGCAGTGCCTCCCTGCAATCTCAACTGCTTCGAGGCAGGAGGATCACAAATTCAAGGGAGTCTGGGCAAATTAATGAGACTGTGACTCAAAAAATAAATACAAATAAAATAAAAAGGAATGGAAATGGGGTGTTGGGATGTTGCTCAGTGGTAGAAGGTTGCCTAACAAGCACAAGGTCTTGGGTTCAACCTTCAGCGAGGCCAAAAAAACCAACCAAACAGAAAACCACACACATAAAAGGAGATCTCTCTGAATGCAGTGACATCATTGCCTTAGTTTTGAGCAGTGACAGCCAATCACGACTTTGTTTAGGTGATTTAGGTTGAGAACTTGCATAACTCACCAGTGGAATGTGTGTTGGTATGGGAATAATTTTTCTGGAGAAACACAAGTTTCATTAAGAGAAATACCTTCTGGACGCAGTGAACATAGATTGTTTTCTTCCCACGTGTATGTTCTCCTTGTCCTTGTGGGTTTATTTTTTTGTATTTTTTTTTCATCATTTTAGTGGCATTTTTGGATGGAGTAGAAATAAGTGCATGTATTTAAGCTATCGTATTTAACAGGCCAAATGATTTTTATGTCAAAATATCCTGTAAAATGCTTTTTATAGGATTTTTCTAGTTGTAACAAATGTGTATTATACAGCTGACCTTGCTTAATAGCAAACTAAGTTTCTTGAAATGGTAATAAGGCTTTAACATTATGCAGTTCTGCTGGGTGTGGTGGCACATGCCTTTAATCCCAGCACTCGGGAGGCTGAGGTAGGAGGAACATTATGAATTCGAGACCGGTTTGGGCTACAACGCCAGTGCAAGGC
The DNA here is from genome assembly GCA_004363535.1 of Dasyprocta punctata. Taxonomy (NCBI): domain Eukaryota; kingdom Metazoa; phylum Chordata; class Mammalia; order Rodentia; family Dasyproctidae; genus Dasyprocta; species Dasyprocta punctata. Next base: position 5,214 of record RJWM01045182.1, on the reverse strand, counting down.
TGGCCTGAGCTACATAGTGTCACCCTGCCTCAAAAAACTAGGGCCAGGAGTTTGGTTCAGTGGCTTAAACGCCTGTCGGGCAGGCGCAAGATTGTGAGTTTGATCCCCAGTGCCACAAAAACAAAACAAAACATTACACAGTTCTTACTTCTAGTAGTACTTGTGATATTTTACTGCAGTTTTGTCATCTATCAGGGTTCTGTGAGCATTCTCAGGTAACGCTGGAACCCGTGGGAATAAAGATTATGTAGGAAAAGTCGCGTTACCGAATGCTATTTTATAGATTACTTCTCATGGAAATGACTTCTGGTGCCTTGCTATTTTTAAAATGAAGTTATCTAATATTTCTGGTTAGGACATACATGAAAATATATGGAAAATGAAAGAAAATGATGAATTTTATTGTTGAAATATATATTACTAGATATTTCAAAACATAGAGACTATTTTAAATTTATATATGAAAATAATTACTGTGAAAATAGATTTGAAAGAAGTAAATAGATGCCTAGATAAATAATTTAAATTAGACTATTAACAGCTTCACTTGGATGATCAAGTATTACATGCCAAGATTAATTGAAAAATCAATTTATTTTTATTATGACAAACATCGAAGTGAAAATTCTCCCAAAGGATTCTTAGGTGTGGAGGGAGTCATCAGAAACCATAGGTAGCATCTTGTTGAATACTTTGCCTGCAGGTCCCTCTGTTTCATGTTAACCTGAGCAGACCGCGAGCTCTTACTGACAGCAGACTTGTCCTCCCTGTCTTCCAGTACACAGCATCAGCCCTAGCATAGATCTAGGTACCTGGTGCACGGTGCACTGCTTATGGATGTTTGAATCACAGGTAGCTCTTTCCTAGAGATGACCAGTGATTCTGGAGGAACGATTCAGTGGTACCTTGCTACTTGCTGTTAGTTGGTTCTCTCAGGTCCCAAAATTATCCAAAAGGGTAAATAGCAAACATGTGGTCTTGGCTGGAAATAGTATTGAGTCACGTGGCAATCAGTACCCACAAGTTCTAGCTTGCACATCAAGTAACAGATGAATGACCAGTACTGGGACAAAAGGGGTCGAGTACTACATTTGATGAGTTTCAAAGCAATCGAGTACCAGAGTGCGACTGGACATTGCTTCAACTCTGTTTCTATCTGATTTTCCAATCCAGCTGTGGACAAGATTCACAATCCTGTCTTGACTGCTGGCTGCCTTTGTGAGGATGACCTGCTGTTTACATCTGCGAAGCGGCTGGAGAGGGAATGCTAAGCTAGTGGTGAGATACTAACAAGACTGTTGTGCCACATACCTAAGTCTCATCCTTCAATAATAAACTTTTAATAAAGCTGGTGTCTCATCTCCAGCTGTCCGATCCGTGTGTCCACCTCTGAATTAATTTTGTCCTTGGATGGGAAAGAGGAATATGACATTGTGGACCTATTTTACCAATGTATAAAAAGGGTATATTGTTTATAAACTGAGTGTACAAGTATACATCAGTAAAAATCAAATAGTGTGGTAGTAGTGACTATACCAAGAATCAAATCCCTTGTCCTCTCTCCAATTGTAATTTCTTCTTAGAGGCAACCATAGTCCTATGTTTGTTTTTGTTGAGTATTCTCTCATTAACTCAATCTAATACAATTGTGCTATTATTTACCAACCTGTCAGCTTTAGACATAATCCATTAGTGCATCAAGATTTAGTGTGTTGTACTAAGAATTTGTAGGATTCAACGTTATATATAATAATGTTTCAATGGTGGGTAAAGAAATTTTCATCCTTCATTGAGTGTGTGTGTGTGTGTGTATTTATTTTTTATTTTAAAGATACTAAAATCTAACAAAACATAACAGAACAAAGTCAATCAAAACAAAGCAGTAGAACTGGTACAAAACTTCAAAGCAAGATACTAGGAAAACAATAGCTACTATGGTATATCTTGTTACTTTCAGAATTTTCTTCAGGTATAGTAAAATCAAACCAAAAACAAAACACAATAAAACCAATAAAAACAGTATGAAATAAAGCAAAAAAAAAAATTAATCAGAATAAAGCAAAACAATGAGACTAATATTGGGCTTCAAAGACAAGACAGAGGAGAATCCCCCATATTTGCTACATTGCATACTATCATCTTCCCAAGAGATGCTCAGACCGCTGGCTCCAGTCCTACAAAATCAACTGAACAATACAAGCATTTAGTTGCCTTATGTACCATAGTTGCTATCGACTTAGCCAGTCCTCTGAACCAGGGGTGGGGGGAGTCCTTGATACTTAGCCTGCGTGCTGGTAGGCCTATGAGAGGCACATCTCTTTCTCCTCCTGGAGTCCGCGCTGGTCATGCACACTCACCAGGAAGGCAGGTTAGGTTGTCTTCTGGTTGGAGTCTCCCTACCCAACATGGCGGGATCTAGAGAGGCACATCTCTTTCTCTGTGTGTGTGTATATCGCCTAGTACACCATCATGCATTTAACTCTGTGGGCATCCCATAAATTTATGTTTGAGAAATACTTTACTTTATAATATATGTTTTATACTACATGATAACCTTACAGTATATATTTGGAGGAATAAATACATAATGTTAAATTAAATCTTACCACTTTAAATGTATTTTCTCTATTAAACATTCACATCTTTTTGAGTGCCTGAAATTATTAGTGTATGGCTAAGCCCTAATTTATTTAACTTTAAATCTGTTGTGAAATATTTAGAAAGTTTCCAGTGTTGTAATGTTACAAATAATGTAACTGTGAACATCTTATAATAAATCATCAGCTGCGTCTCTGACTCTTAGAGTGGATTCCAAGAAATGGAGCTACTGATTCCAAAGTTGTTGATATGAGAGCTGGGCGTGGTGGCACATGCCTTTCATCCCAGTACTCGGGAGGCTGAGGCAGGAGGGTTTTTGTGAGTTCAAGACCAGCCTGGGCTACAAAGTGAGTTCGAGGCCAGCCTGAACTGCATAGTGAGACCCTGTCTCAAAAAATAGGGCTGGGAATTTAGCTCAGTTGTGTAAGCGCCTGCCTGGCAGGCACGAGGTTGTGAGTTTGATCCTTGGTACAAAAAAAAAAAAAAAAAAAAGTTGTTGATATGTCAGTTTCATTTCCAGCAACATTTTATTTGTGCTTCTAGCAGCACTATAAAAGACTAATCACTTCATTGCCTGTTATTTATCCATATATATATATATATATATATATATATTTTTTTTTTTTTTTTTTTTCTTCTTCTTCTTCCAGAACTTGGCTAATTTTGAAGGTTTGAAGTGTTTACCTTGCTTTAGGTTGACAGCTTTGTTTCCCCATTACTGGAGATTGAAATTAAGGCCTTCACACCTAGCTACATCTCATACATTTTAAGTTTTTCTGTTTATAATTGGGTTCTATAGCTAACTTGAATTTTCAATAATTCAGAGAATTATTTTGTAAAATAACTTACTTCTCTCTTTTATTATTAGAGATTCTTTAAATTTAAAATATCCCAAAGGAAACCAATTTTAAGGCTTAGCAGTCTTATTAAAAATTCACAGTGAAAATAAGACTTAACTGTATGGCTACTTGTATTTATTTTGCCTTTATGTATTGTGAACAATGGAATTTCAATACAATTATATATGAACCATAATTCTTCCTAGAAATGGTGCTAACAAACTAGTTTAGGAAAAAACTATAGGAATAAAAAGTTACTGAAATTTGCTTCATCTTGAGGTCAGACAGTTTTTATAAACTGGAAGGCCAGTGGTAATATTTATTAGACTGCTATCTATATTTGATGATTTATGAGCATGGCTATAATGTTTTTCTTTTTCATGGTTCTGCTCACTTACTTTTCACCATTCGATTGATGTGGTGTGTGTCTCTTGTGACTTAAACAAACACCCTGCACTGGGTACAGCGGCACATGCCTGAAGTCCTAGCTATTCAGGAGGCTGAGGTGGGAGGATCCCCTGAGTCCTAAAGTTTGAATCCAGCCTGGGCAACATAGGGAAACCCCACATTTAAACAATCCCTGTAATAACCTATGATCAAGAATGGTCAGCAGAGAAGAAGGCAAGCCTTTTCAGGTACTGTAATGAGGTAATAATTTCCAAGTTATTAACCAAGTTCTACATGGCAGCAACTGATTGGCTCAGGCCTGGTCATTGCATTTATCTGCTGTTTTGGGGTTGATAAAGGGAGCATCTTTCTAACATGGCTTCAGAAAGGAGAGGCACAGTTGGATAGTCCCCAAAAACTTGTCATGGGGTGTGATTCAGGGCAGCAGTATCAGTTACGTTGACTTTGCTAAAACCTTCAGTGGACACACCCCCTGCATGATAAGTCTCATTTGTCTGCTATAATGTATAATTTAGGTCTTTAATATCTAGATAATCAGATATTTTTGAGAATTGACTACTCAAAGCTTCCTTAAACCTGTCTCCCCATTGGTCACCAGTACTTGGGCTAATCAGGGAATGAATGAATCTTGAAATTCATTACCAGTGTCAAGTAGGGCACCGATTATCCTGTCATAGAATTATTTTGCTTTGAGCTTTCAGTCACACTATATGAACACATCGATTATATGTGTTTATTTCAAAAATTGTTTAGTATACTTAAAATCATCTCAGAAATATGTAATACTTTAATAGCCTAAAAGTATATACAACCTAAAATTTCTATCAACAAGTAAGTAGATAAACAATTAGTGGTGTATTCAAATGATGGAATACTACTAACCAATGAAGCAGAAGGAAGTATAGATACAAAACATGGGAAAATTTCATGATCATTATGATGCCTTTAAACAGCAAGTCAAAATAACACATATTATATGATCGAATTTATCTATATATTAAAATGCAAACAGATCCATAGTAAAGTAGTTGAGTGGCTGGGGATGGTAGAGGGAGAGTGAGGAGAGACAGAAGTGAAGGGTTATGACAGAATTCCAGGGAACTTTTGGGAGTGACGAATACCTTCATTATCTTGACTGTGAAATGATTTTACAGGTCCATGCATATGTCAAAACTTATCAAATTAAGTGCTCTATGCAAAAAAGCAATGAAATCTGTGGCAGTTCTTCATTATTATTGCTAATATAAAATTATAAACAGTTCTATGCAGTAATAAATTAAATTGTTTGGTTTTAAATTTTACTATTCTTTTCTCACAGACTTCGATGTTTATTAAAAAAATACTTTTTATTGACAGAAAGATACCTTTA
>RJWM01045181.1:0-12920 GCA_004363535.1 Dasyprocta punctata | reverse complement strand
CGTGAAAATGGCCATTCTCCCAAAATTATTATACAGATTCAATGCAATCCCAATCAAAATACCACTTGCCTACCTCACAGAGCTAGAGAAAGCATTCCTGAAATTCATCTGGAACCAGAAAAGACCTAGAATAGCAAAGGCAATTCTGGGCAACAAAGGGAAGGCAGGAGGCATCACAATCCCTGACTTGAAACTATACAACAAAGCTACTGTGATAAAATCAGCATGATACTGGAATCAAAATAGACCTGAAGATCAATGGAATAGATTAGAAGATACAGACACAACTACAAACACTCTTAGCCATCTCATCTTTGACAAAGGGGCCAAACACGTACACTGGAAGAAAGACAGCCTCTTTAACAAATGGTGCTGGAGAAACTGGCTTTCTATATGCCATAAACTAAAACTAGATCCGTGCCTATCACCATGCATTAAAATAAAGTCAAAATGGATCAAAGATCTGAATATAAAAACAGAGACACTAAACTTACTAGAAGACAGAGTAGGTAAAAATCTCAATGACATAGGAGTAGGCAGAGAGTTCATGAACAAAAATCAGATTGCACGGGAAACACTTCCCAGAATCAACACCTGGGATCTCATCCTACTAAAAAGTTTCTACATGTCAAAGGAAATCTCCAGCAGAGTGAAAAGAAAATCCACCAACTGGGAAAATATCTTAGCCAATTGTCCATCAGACCAAGGACTTCTATCTAAAACATATAAAGAATTAAAATAAATCAGACCCCTAAAATTCAAGGAACCAATCCAAAAATGGGCATCTGAGATGAATACACACTTCTCAGACAAAGAAATACAAATGGCAAATATATGAAAAAATGTTCAACATCAATGGTCATTTGGGAAATGCAAATTAAAACAACACTGAGATTCCATCTCACCCCAGAAAGAATAACCAAGATTAAAAAATCAACCAACAACAAATGCTGGAGGGGCTGTGGGGAAAAAGGAACTCTTCTCCACTGTTGGTGGGAGTGTAGACTGGTGCAGCCACTGTGGAAGTCAGTGTGGAGATTCCTCAATAAGTTAGGATTAGAGATCCCCTTCAACCCAGCTATCCCTCTTCTGGGCATTTTCCCAGAAGAACTGAAAACATCATACCACAGTGATATCTGTGCACCCATGTTTATAGCAACCCAATTTGTAATAGCCAGATCTTGGAAACAACCCAATTGCCTATCAATCAAAGAATGGATAAAAAAGACGTGGTATTTTTATACAATGGAGTACTACTCAGCTATTAAGAAAGATTGCATTGAGACCTTTGTAAGTAAATGGTCACAACTTGAGACCATACTCATAAGCGAGATAAATCAAACCCACATGTGTAAATACCATATTGTCTCCCTAGTGTAAGAAATGGAAAAGTATATATGATTCAAAATCTATAATAATTACTATGTAAGGGTAAAAAACAGCTCAAAGAGCAAAAGTAACTGGGAAGGAAAAAGGCGGAAAGAGGAAAGGGAAGAGGAAAAGATATAAACCTGTATATATGTATATGTAAGATAACTAAAAAGAACACTGCTGAATGTATTCGTTATTGAGAAAGAACAATTAATACTCATATGATTAGATCAGTCTTGCATGTCTATATCTGTTAATGTAAGAAACCATTTTAAAGATAACGATGTGCAATATTGCAACCATTGTCAAGCTTCTATCTTCCGGTTTTGTAAACCTGCAATGTTGTGTATTTACTCTAGTCATTTGTTTGTCGCTTTTGCTTGTTGTTTTTACTATATATGTCATCTTTTTTTGTTTGTTTTTGTTTGTTTTGTTTTTCTTCACTTAAATAAAAAAAAGAAAATATATGAAGTTTATGAGACCAATGTGAGGACAGGATCTCAGATATTAAAGACAGGCTTACAGTTAGTGACCAGAAAAAGAAAGATTTCTCAAAACTAGCAAGGGACCATGAGAAATCAATCCAGCAGCTGCTAGATGAGACAAAGAAGAATAACTTAAGATTAATTGGAGTCAATGAACAAGCAGGAGATACCACAAATTAAAAAAAAATGTTCACAGATATCCTGACAGAAAACTTTCCTGGTAGAGAAAAAGAATTTGACATACAAATAAGTGAGGCATATAGAACTCCAACTAGCAATGATCAAAAAAATCTACAGCCAGGCATATCATAGGCAAGATTCCAGAAACTCAATACAAGAATAGAATCTTAAAAGCTGTTAGGGAAAAAAAAGCAAGTCACCTATAAAGGAAAGTCCATCAGAATCACTGCTGACTTCTCAGCACAAACTCTCAAGCCAAGAGTAAGTACTCCAAGTTCTAAAGAAAAACTTTCAACCCAGATTGATGTATCCCTCAAAACTATCTTTCAAAATTGATGGAGAAATAAGATACTTCCATGACAAAAAACATCTGAGGAAATGTATGACCACCAAACCAGGACTCCAAAATGTTCTGAAGGACATTCCAGAGAGAGATAATATCTAAGGACTACAGTTCCATGAAGTGCAACAGAAGGAATCCTTCAGAGAAGGCAAACAATTAAAGTGAAGGGGAAAAGAGGGGGAGCCAACAACAGGAAAAGAGCATGACAAGAATAAGTCAATACGTATCAGTTATAACCATCAACGTTAATGGTCTCAATTCACCAGTCAAGAGACACAGACTGGCAGAATGAATCAAGTAGCAAGATCCAACAATATGCTGCATACAAAAAACACATTTAATTCAAAAAGAATTGATAGACTGAAAGTCAAAGATGAAAAACAATACTCCATGCAATAGGAATCCAGAAAAAAGCAGGGGTAGCTATTCTATTTGCACACAAAATGAATTTCAAGCCAAGACTGATTAAGAGAGATAAAGAAGGTTACTACATCCTCATAAAAGGAACAATCCAAGAGGAAGAGATAACAACCATAAATATATATGCAACAAATACCAGTGTACACAACTATACAAAACAATTAATTATGGACATGAAAAATCAAATAAGTCCTAATACAATTGTATTGGAAGACCTCAATACCCCACTGTCACAAAAGATAGATCAACTAGACAAAAAAATCAATGATGAAATAATAGAACTAAATCAAACTTCTGAGCAAATAGACTTAGTAGATGTCTATAGAGTCTTCCACCACACAACATCAGAATACACATTATTCTCAGCAGCACACAGGATGTTCTCCAAAATAGACCATATAGTGGTTTATAGAACATGTTTAAGTAAATGCAAAGGAACTGAAATTATTCCATGTATACTATCAGACCACAGTGCAATGAAGTTGGAAGTTCATGCCAAAAGAAAATACAAGAACTTCATAAACACATGGAAATTAAATAGCACCTTCCTGAACAACCAATGAGTCACAGATGAAATTAAAGAAGAAATTAGACAGTTTTTACAGTTAAATGATAATGACAACACAGCATATCAGAACTTGTGGGTCACAATGAAAGTAGTTTTAAGAGGGACATTTATAGCAGTAAATACCCATATCAGGAAAGCAGAACAAGGGCATATAAACAACTTAATGTTGAACCTTAAACGTCTAGAAAAAGAAGAGCAGGCTAAAGCCAAAGCTCATACAAGGGGGGAAATTATAAAGATTAGAGCAGAAATTAACATACTGGAGACTAATAAACAATACAAAGAATCAATGAATCGAAGAGTTGGTTCTTTGAAAGATTAAATAAAATTGACAAACCCTTAGCCAACCTTATCATAAAAAAGGAAACAAAAGATCAAATCCACACAATTAGGAATGAAAAGGGTGAAATCACAACAGACCCTGAAGAAATCCAGAAAACCATCTATACCTACTTTGAAAACTTGTATTCTAAAAAGATGGAAAATACAGAATAAGTGGACAGATTCCTAGATCCATATGAATTACCAAAGTTGAATCAAGATGACATAAAAATCCTAAATAACCCAATATCAATAAATGAAATTGAAGATGTAATTAAAAACCTATCAATGAAGAAAAGCACAGGCCCTGATGGTTTCACTGCTAAATTCTACAAGAAATTTAATGAAGACCTAACACCACTATTTCCCAAACTCTTTAATGAAACTGAAAGGAAAGCAACACTTCCGAATTCGTTCCTGGAAGCAAGCATTACTGTGATTCCAAAACCAGAGAAGGACCCAAATAACAAACAGAATTACAGGCCAATCTCCCAAATGAACATTGATGCAAAAATCCTCAGTAAGATACTGGGAAACAGACTGCAGTAAATTGTCAAAAAGATTTTACACCATGATCAAGTGGGATTCATCCCAGGGATGCAGAGATGGTTCCACAGACGTAAATCCATAAATGTAATACATCATATTAACAAAACCAAGGACAAAAATCACATGATCATCTCAATAGACGCAGAAAAGGCTTATGACAAAGTTCAGCACCCATTCATGATTTTAAAAGAAGTACAGAAAACTGGAATAGATAGTCTTCACCTCAATCTGAGAATGCCCATTTATGACAAACCAACAGCCAACATCATACTAAATGGACAAAAACTGAAAGCTTTCTCTCTAAAATCAGGAACAAGACAAGGATGTGCACTGTCTCCACTCTTATTCCGCATAGTCCTGGAAACTTTAGCTGGAGCAATCAGACAAGACAAAGAAATAGAAGGAATAAAAATAGTAAAGAAAGAAGTTAAACTATTTTTATTTGCAGATGTCATGATACTCTACTTAAAAATCCCAAAAACTCCACCAAAACACTACTAGAGTTAATAAGCAAATTCAGTAATGTAGCTGGTTATGAAGTCAACACTCAAAAATAGCCTTTCTATACATGAATGACAAACTCACTGAGAGAGAAATCAGAGAAAAAATACCTTTCACAATAGCATCCAAAAAATGAAATACCTAGGAATCAGTCTAACAAAGGAGGTAAAAGACCTCTACAATGAAAACTACAATACTCTGAAAAAGGTGCTTGAAGAGTATATTAGAAAATGGAGAGATATCCCATGCTCTTGGGTAGGAAGAATCAATATAGTGAAAAAGGCCATATTCAAAAACTGTTAAAAAGATTCAATGCAATCCCAACCAAAATTCCAAAAGTATATTTCACAGAATTAGAGAAAACAATCCTTAAATTCATCTGAAACCAGAAGGGACCTAGAATAGCAAAGGCGATCCTGGGCAACAAAGACAAGACAGGGGGAATCACAAACCCTGACTTGAAATTATATTATAAAGGTACTGTGATAAAAAAAAAAGACCTGAAGATGAATGCAACACATTAGAAGATGCAAAAACAACTACAGACACACTAAGCCACATTATCTTTGATAAAGCTGCCACACACATTCACTGGAAGAAAGATAGCCCCTTTAATATACGGTGCTGGAAAAACTGGCTCTATACATACCAAAGATTAAAACTGGACCCATATTTTTCACCATGTACTAGGCTAAAATCAGAATGATTGAAGATCTTAATATTAAAACATAAACTTTAAAAATGCTGGAAGACAGAGTAGGTAAAACTCTCAAGACATTGGTGTAGACAAAGACTTAATGAACAAAATCCCAATTGCATAGGAACTATCATGAAGAATCAACAACTGAGATCTCACCATAATGAAAAGCTTTTGCACAGCAAGAGAAACCATCAACAGAGTGAAGAGACAACCCACAACATGGAAGAAAATGTTTGCCAGCTGCAGCTCAAAGGATTACTATCGAGAAAAAAAATCAGTCCTCCTAGATTTAAAGACCCAATCCAAAAATGGGCATGTAAGGTAAATACACACTTCTCTGATGAAGAAATATGAATAACAAATAAATATGTTAAAAAATGTTCAACATCACTGGTCATTCAAGAGATGCAAATTAAAACAACACTGAGATTCCACCTCACCCCAGAAAGAATGACTATCATAAACAAATCAACCAATAACAAATGCTGGAAAGTGTGAGGGAAAAGGAACCCTTCTCCACTGTTGGTGCAAGTGTAGACTGGTACAACCACTTCGGAAATCAGGGTAGACATTCCTCAAAACCTAGGGTTGGAGGTCCCATTTCTCCCAGCTATTCCCCTTCTAGGTATCTTCCCAAAAGAGTTAAAAACATCATACCACAGCAATATATGTGCACCCATGTTTATAGCAGCACAGTTTGTAACAGCCAGACCTTGGAAACAACCTAAATGCCCATGACTGAGGATGGTTAAAAAAGATGTGGTATTTTTACACAGTGGAATACTACTCAGCCATAAAGATGGGTGAACTGGAGACTTTTATAAGTAAATGGATGCAACTTGAGACCATACATATTAGTAAAATAAATAAGACACACACGTGTAAACATTGTATTGTCTCATTAGTGTAAGAATCTAAAAGAAGAAACATGTCTATATGTATATATATATGTATATAAAAAATAGTAAAGATAGTTATACTACTGAGTTCTCTGAGTCCACTGAAGACAAAGATTTGTGCAGGTATTGTTCAGACAATTGCATGCAGATGTCTTGTGCTCTGGGTGAATGATTTGGGAATAACAATGTGCAGTGCATGTGCCACTGATGCACCTTGATTGATGTGTTTTGAGACTTTATTTTTTTCTTCCTTTTCTTTTTTTTTATCCTTGAATAAAATGGATTTGCAAGAAACTGCTGAATTTCTTTTTTTAAAAATTGAAACTAGAAAACACAAGTAATTTTTTGTGTTTATTTGTTAGCCAAACAAGGAAAGCCACTCAACAACTGTGAGTTGATTGAATCATAGTTGATACCAATGGCAAAAAAAAAAATGGACCCAGATTAAATAAACTCATCTAAAACTGTTTGATTTTTGCTTTACAGGGGTATTCTAGAAAAGAGGGCACTAGTGACAATAAAAACAGTTCACTTTTTAAAAGGTAAATTGTTCTCAAGTGCTTGTTCTTCAAGAGTCAACAGACGTTACGATTCTACTTAGTGTTGTTTAGGAAGCCAACAGTCCAGGGCTGGGAATGCAGCTCAGTGTTATAGCACTAAACTGCCATACATGAGACCCTAGTCCAGTCCCAAGCACTGCAAAATAAAGATTAAAACAAAAAGAAGGAAAGCAGAACAACAGATCAACTGTTTGCTGTGGCTAAAAATTGGTCTCTATGAATCGTCTGCATGGGACCTACAGAGAAAATTTTTTGGACAAGGACTCAGCACAACTGGAAGTGGAATCTGTTAAAATATGTTACAACGTGTAAAGAAGAAAAATACAAGATAGCATTATGACACTTTTGAAAATTTAAAGTATCTAAAGCTTAAATTATTTGCATCAACTATAATATTATCCAGTAGGTACTTTATATAAAATTTTTCAATTTATTTCATGTTATTAAACAATTTCTGTCAGTGATGGATTTTATTCACACTGGTATTCTTTTTTTTCCACAAAAAGGCATGAAGAAATTTTATTTAATTAATTTAACTCAAAAGCAAACTAGAAATATTCTTGAAACATCCTAAAATTTCTTCTACAACAATAGACCAAAAAAAAAAAAAAAAGCTTTATTTTATTTTGGTGTTTAGAGAAAGAACAATCAGTCACATAATAGCCTTTATATACTGCAAACTATAGCAGTGCAAATACTGAAAATGACAGAATCTAGACCAAGGTAGTATACATCACACCTAATAAACACATCATAATTTTGATATACAACATTAGACAAATATGTTAGAAAGCAGGATAAATGGATTAATGTTAATGACTAAAACACCAAGTATAAATTTGGAAGATCAATCATTACAGGATGGAGGTTTAAAGTAATAGAAAACGAAAGCCTGGCTTACATGAAAGAAGATATTTTACACATTTGTGGCAAGCAAGACAAGAAAAAAGTGACATTTTTATGCACCTACACAGACAGATACACATACACATATATCTATAGGCATATAGTCTAGAAAAGTAGTTGAAAACAGATATATATGATTTGAAAATCAAGAAGAATTATATAGGTCAAAATATAGGTGAAGCATTCCTAATCTAAAAATATGAAACTGCAATGCTCCAAAATCTAAACTTTTGGGATACAGGACACCACAAATGGAAAATATACCTGACTTTATATGACAGGTTGGAGTGAAAATTCGAGTGCACTGAAAATATTGTATAAAATTACCTTCAGACTATCATATAAGGTGCAAATGCAACATAAATGAATTTACCTTCATCAATTCTGTGAATATCAGTCACAAAGACAAATTGAATATCCTGATTGCCCTACATACAGCAGCCCAGTGACTTCACAGAAGTCAATTTTTTTGCTATTATTGAACTTATCTATACTAAAAATGGAAAAATAACATTTGATTTTTTATTATATCTGTAGGTTTCCAATGAAAATACTGTAGAAATGTGTTTCCTTTCTTACTACATCTTCAGTTTTGCTTCCTGAACAACAAAGCTTAAAATATTTACTATCCAACTCATCACAAAAAGGTTGCCAATTCAATTTATTATCCTCACTGTATATTATGCTTACTGCTTTTAACTAATGCCTATACCTATTCCCACATTTCATGGTTTTATGTTACAGCTCATTTTTAAAAACTTGTTCATGTGAATGATGTGGACACGGTTCCCCAAAAGGCTTCAGGACTGAAAGCTTGGTTTCCAGTGCCGTGGTGCTAAAGCGATGGAACTTTTAAGAGGAGGGGCCTCTTTATTCAGTCACCAAAAGCCTTGCTGTGGGCGGGCATTAATGTAGTTATCACCAGATCCTGCTTAGTGCCTGTGAGAGTGGACTGTTACGAAAGACGCCAGTCTGGACCCTGAATGCCCGCTGCTTCCTGTCTTGTCATGTGGCGCGCTCTCTCCAACACGTGTTCCACCATGATGAACAGATTGTGATGAAGCCAAGGGATCCTCACCAGAGCCCAAGCCAATAGCCTGCCTAGTCTCAGACTTTACTGTGAGCTAAGCAAACCTCTTTTCTTCATGTATTACCAAGCCTTCTGCGTTTGTTACAACAGGAAACAGAATTAGGCAGTGTTATACATGGATGGAGGAATGGGTATACAACTCCCTGTTTTATGATTTGTAAGCACTATAAGCCATGCTACTAAGTCTATCCTAAAAGGGAATAGAACTCATTATGAAATGCTATAATTAGGGAAATTAAGGCCCCAGTAAGAATTTTTATACAAACACAGGTTAATTCACACATATGTTGAGAGATGGCAGTTTACATTATTTTTCTTTAATCAAAGGATTTCAGGCCAACTTAGCTTAAATTATTATACATTAAAATATTATGAATTATATTTCTAGATAAATACTAATGACAAAATGAGGTTTTTAAAATTGTCCTCCAAATGCTAATCACTTATATTTTGCCAAATTACTGTGCCTTCTTATGAAGTCAATAAATTTATACCTAGACATCCTGAAAGTATACTTAAGTATTGTCAATATAGCAACTGAGTCTTTTAAACAACTTTTTCAGTAAACTAATACTTTGAGTAGGAATAATAGAATGGTCCTTCAATTTTATGTCTGAGTGTAATTTAAGTCAATTCCTAAATAAAGTTTTGCCTTTTTAACTTTTAAAGAGGTCTTTACCCTAGAATCAGCAGCAGCACAATCAGTACATCAGTTAGTCGGTTATCCCTGGAACATCTAGGAGAGCTCGGTATATTTCTTTAAAGCTAAACTGACAACATGAATAGACCGATAGTGGACTCTGATTTCAAATTGTCAAGGTTCAACTGGTAAGATACTGGAAAACATTAAGACATATCATTTGTGTTGTCATATATTATTGTTAAATTAGCAAAGGAAGTTATTTTGTTGATTTAGCTGTTAAAAATTATGAAAATATCCAGCATTAATCTTCTGCTCTACTGGCTGCTTATTTTCCCCTGAGAGAAGAATGCCAAACATCAAGTTTTAGTCTTCAGCAGTTCACACCCAATTTTCAACTGTACCAAAAAAAAAAAAAAAAAAAAAAAACAGGAAGCTTTAAACACTTATAAACCTACTCACAATTTGATAACCTAGAAGACCAGAACACTAAATTAAATTAAAATTCAAACCTTAACAACTTCAAAAACTATAAGTATAATCATAGAAAAGTCATTTCAAATTATAATGTTGATCCACTTAGCTATCTAATTCTAGAGGAGGCTAAGATTAGCAAAGCAAGGAAACATTTAATATAATACACTAAGAGGTCATAATTTCAATCATGCAGGCCTCCTAGTGACACATACACCAGATTGCAATGACATTACTTAAAGGTTATTTTAAGGATGCATGTATGAGTAGTTCAACATTGGAATGCAACAGAACTGTTCTCTACATTTACCCCTTTAGACAGTAAGATAATGGTTCAGTCACCTTTGATCTTGTTACAGGTCATACTCAATACTTCAAGAAAAAGTGTAGAAAATAATGCCTAAATAGCAGCCCTGATGTGGTTTCTTTCTGTGAAAAGAAAGCTTCTGGACAGACAGGAAATAGGCAATGCAGAGAATAGAGGTTAATAGAGTGATGCCAAAATATGGATAAATTGATAAGCAATGCCAAAGAAAATGGAAACCGGTTAAGAAAATAGACCTTCAAGAAATAAAATATATGTGAAAAAATATATTTTAAAAAGCAGGTTCCCAAAAAATAAGGTTCCAATTATTTTGCATTACAAGCTACTCCAAAGATAAGTGGTTTAAAATAATAACCAGTGTCCTACACTTCAGACTTTGTGGGTCAAAATCTGTACAGGTTCAGTGATGAGTCTTCTTTCCAGACACCTGGCAACTGTTTACCTCCTAGTGCTGGACCTGTGAATGGGAACTGGATGGCCTCCTCAGCAGGGTGGGCTTCTCACAGTGTGATTTGGTTATTAAGATTGAACATTCTAGCTAACAAACTAGAAGCTGAAGCAGCTTTCACAGATGGACCTTGGAAACTGTATAGTATCCTCTCTGTCACAGTAAGTCAGAATAGCCAAAACAAAATGAAACAGCAACAGAAAAAAAAAACAGGATTCAAGATGAAACTAGATCAAAACATTTATAGCCACATTTAAAATTCTAGATTCAGAATTCCACTGGTCATACTGATTCAAAATTCTGAGGCACTGAAAAAACTCATTTACCCACTTAGACATATTCATATATATTCAGAGACAGTAACTTCCAGAAAACAACTAAGCATCAAGTAGGATAATCAATTAATAGAATATGGCATTCTGAGCAGTAAGTCACTCATAAACAAGATCTGGAAAAAGCTATTAGAACAGAAACAGCAACATGTTAAAAATCATACTCTATTCATTTGTCAAACCAACAAATACGCAGTGTCGTCTATTTCCAGAGGCCTGACGTAGTATTACACAAGTGGGGAGAGATCTCTGTTCTCACTGCTTGGAGAAGTGGAGGGCCAGAGGACGAGGAGGGCAGAGCATCACCTGGCAAAGGCCAGGCATCAGCACACACAGTATCACGCAGTGGCTTTTACTGTTACTGCAGAATGAAAACGTGACAATAACTGGAAAGTGCATAGTCTCACTGTCGACAAATTCAGGTTTATATAAGACTCAATTTAAGAATGAATAGAGAGAAAAATAATAAAATTAATACCTTATAACAAAAATCTAACATGACCATTATAAAAATCTGTAAATAGATAGATCATGGGAACAAAAACTTTTAAGATGCAAGCTAAAATATCATCAAACAAAATTATTCAACATAACTGATTTCCCATTGTCTGGTTTTGAAAGCCTATAAAGCTTTCATTCTTTTGTTTTGATTGATTTTAAACTATTTTGTTTTGTTTGAATTTATTGTGGGTGAAGGCAAGGAAAACTATTTCAAAGAAAACAAGAGACATTATGGTAGCCACTGTTGATTCCCTGTTGTCTTGTTTTGAAGTCCTGTGCTGTTTGCATTGCTCTGTTCTGATCTGCTTTGTTCTGTTTGGTTTGGTTTGGTTTGGTTTGGTTTGGTTTGGTTTGGTTTGATTCTCTTTAAAATAAAAAATTTTTAAATTATTCAACATATTTAAAAAGCAATATATTAAGATGAAGTCATATTTAAAACAAGAGGTTGATGTACCATAATAGAAAAAAAATAAATTCATGATCATTTTAGTATCTGATGAAATAACATGTGCTAAAGTTTAGCTTCCACTCTTAGAAAACAAGGAAGAAATGGAGATTTTTTCATTTGACAAATGATATTTATAAGAATGATGATAATAACACTACAATCAATATCAATCTTATGGGCAAAATATTAGGACATTGCTTTGTGTGGTTGAGAACAAGATCTCACCGTGTGCAATCAGTAGTGCACTAAGAAACAAAAGAGACATAAAACTGATAGAACTTGAAAGGAACAAATATAACTGCCATTATTTACAGGTTACATGCAAAAATTTACAGGGAGTTCCTCCATTCACCATCAATTATATTATTATATAATCCACTCATGTATATTACAGTAAAAAGCAAAATTATTGAATATGAATGAATGCAGAAAAATTAATTGCATACTACACAACATATGAGCAAAATCATAGAAAAAAATTTTAAAATACACTTCAAGTATCATCTTAAATATCAAGTACCTAAAAGAAACCTAATAAAGGTACATAACAGAGGATAAGCAAAAAAGTAAAGCGTTATTAAGAGAACACTTAAATAAACAGTAATGCAATACTGATAGATTAAGAAACTCTCTAGGGGAGAACTATGTGCCTTCTGTGAACCCTCCATGTTGGGGCGAGAGGCTGCAACCAGAAGCAAGCCTGCCTGCCTCCCTGGCGAGTCTGCGCAACCACGTGGAACCCAGGGGGAGAACTATGTGCCTTCTGCAAACCCTCCACGTTGGGGCGAGAGGCCGCAACTAGAAGCAAGCCCGCCTGCCTCCCTGGTGAGTGTGCGCGACCGCACGGAACCCAGGGGGA
>RJWM01045180.1:0-12920 GCA_004363535.1 Dasyprocta punctata | reverse complement strand
GTCTTTGATAAAAGAGGGGCAGAATAAAGCATAAAGATGTTGATCAAGTGCTCTTGCACTTGAGGGATAGCTGTAACTCTGCCATTAGTACTATCATCAGCATCAAGAAACTATAATTTATATGTTGAGTAATTTTGGAGTTGCATGCTAAATGTTTTATACTCATTGTGTTATGTTGTAAGTTTATAAATCTTCCACCGTTGTCTCTACCTTCCATCAGTTTTTATTCCACCAAGATGACTGAATATGCAAATAGATAATTCCAAAAATGTGACTAAGAAAATACAATGACTTTAATAATAAGTTCTGAAAATTTCCTTAATGCAAATTCAGTTATGCCATGCTGAACAAAAATGAGAAATATTGGGCTAATGATATAGGAAAGAATGCAAAGGATTTCCTTAAAAGAAATAGTGACAAATTGAATCTTAGAGAATAAGTAAAATTAAATTAATCAGAGAAACACGCCATTAGATAATACAAAAAGTCAAAGTACTGTGACTAGGGTGTTAGGACTACCAGAGATTTCACTAGGCAGTAGACACAGTAGAAGAAAAGGTAGAGTAGACACAAGTAGGTTACATCCTGATTGGTTATGCTTTGGCTAAATGCTGCTCATAATCACTAATCTTTAAAAGGTACATGAGAAGGGGAATGACATATAAGATTTGTAACAAATTTATGCCAGTATCTTTGTGTAAGATGAGTTTGAGGGAGATGAGGAGTGGAAATTCATTTTGATATCTATTATAATAGTCTTATAAACAACAGTGGTAGCAGAGATTGATAGTATCTACATTTACCAAGCAATTGAAGGATACAAAAATTAATTGGATGTACAGGGAAATTATGAGTAAGTTAAAAAGTGAAGTTTCATAGTGGTTCAGAAGTCTGGCTAAGATTCTACTCCCTTCTTTGATAGGTGAGCTGAAACCAGAACCTGGGTCTCCTTTTGCCAAGTTCAACACTTCTCAGGGCTCTCAGACTATTCAAGGAATTTTAAGCATCTTTTGCATGCCCATTTCTATCATTTTTCCTCATTCAAATATTTCTTACTAAATAGACACTGAAAGCTGAGTGTGCTAAAGGCAACAGAGCTAAAAAAAATGTGTAAATTATGGCTCTTGTCTTTGAAGAGCTCAAATAAAGTAGACAGGCAGGCAAACAATTACAATATCACATGACAGAGATGTCATTCAGATGTGTACACAGGGTTGTAGGATAAAAAAGAAGAGTTAAATGTGTTATTGTACTGTGAAGGCTTTAGAGATTACAAAAGATATTTGATCACCTAGAGTCTAAGCTTTAGGAATATTAGAACTATATTCATTTTGTTTGCTTTTTAATCATTGTTGCCTAGCTATGGTTCTAAAACACATATTACAAATTTAATATTCATAAAATACATAGATCCAAAACCTTGTTATTATTCATTTCAACTCTTTGACAACTCATCTACTGAACTAAATGAAAAGAACTTTGTAACCAGGAAAAGTTTTAACTCATAATTTAAATGTATTTTGTAAAAAGGATCAGGGCCATTCTGATTTCTAGAAATCCCTCTGTGCTTTAGATGATCCTTAAATCACACCTAATTTCTGTCAGTAAAAGGAGCAAAACCCAGTTCAGCTTGTTCACTATTTGAGGAACAATCTAGTCAGATAATCTTGCTGATTAATAGACCACTAGTACAGCAACCAAATGGTAGTATTTGTTTTTACCCTGTACTTACAATAAACATGACACAAATAAAATTATCCTCTGCTTCAGAAACTATAAATCTATATTTTCCTTGATACCAAAACATCAGACTCCAAATTTGCTTTCCTTTCTTCCTTTTTTTTGGGGGGGGTGAGATGGGAGGAGGATATCTGTCTAAACACCAGGTACCCTAGCAATGATGAAAAACAACAGGTGGGGAAAGTGAAATGACACTACTAAGACTACCCCATGTTAAGACCTCCCTTTACTGATGCTCTTGACATTCGTGTGTAGTGATTTTTAAAGGTAATAAAAGTTCAGTAATTTTACTCTTTTCCATTAGACAATGATCTCATGTTATGTTTTTGGCTAAGATCAGTCCTGATTTGGATGTAGTAGTATAACACATAACACATAACACATAATAACTGTTCAATAAGGAAACGAATTTATGAATGAATTATACTTGTTCTTGGAAAATAAACTGGATGTCTACAAGTAGAAAAAGAAGAGTATCAATATATGCAAAAATGTCCATAACAGCACAGAGGAGAAAATGACTTCCATGATGCAGGGAGAGGCAGGAAGTTTGGTTTGTAACTAGAAACCAATCTATTTATAGTCAGGACAGGAATGTTGAAGGAAAAGGGTTAATAAAATTCTTGAAAGTATTTTATAATATTTCCGAGAGACTAGACTAGACCTGTGTCTTACATTGCACTTGCCATCTGTCTGCTGGGAACACCCAGGGTGTCACCTGGATATAATGCCCTTCAGCTGGGCTGCAGCCCCTCAGCATGGTCCCAAGACTCTTCTTATCTCAGTCCTGATTCAGCATTCAACATTCTCCTCTGACTTGGTTCATTCATAATATTTTTCCAATTCTTCCTCGGTTGATGAATCTCATTATCTTATCATTTTAATTTAAGTTCTGTTGACTTGGACATCTTAGTTGGCATCTGGGTGTTTGTTTTGTAAAACCGAATATAATAACTTTATTGCAGAAAATCTTATGAGGATTATATTATGCAATATGTGCAAACAACTCACACATGTTAGATACTCAAAAACTCTATCATCATGATTGTTGTCATTATTATTATTGTTATCATCATAACTGCTGACAAACAGGAAAGAGTAGCGTACCCTGAACAAGTTAGAAATAGCTGTTCAAATGAGTTGATCTTCACCTGATTCATTAAAGATGGGAGGAAATAAACTATTGAGAAAAATGCAGGCAACCCATCCTGAGCGGGAAGAGCATTTGTGCTTTGGGAAGGCAGATACTCACTGCAGTCAGTCCTGTTTGATTTCGGCAAAGTAAAGGCAGAGGAGGAGCGCAAGTGATAAGGGAGCCCTGCCTGTGCCTCCTTTCCCTCTGTGCTCACCAGGCAGAGCGCACATCAGTGGTTTCCTGACCTAATCACCAAGGAGCTCTTTCATTTGGAGAAAAACACAAGATTACATCCCTGTTCACACCTGTATTTTCAAACTTTGAAAACAATTGGTGATAAGAGGAAAACAAAGCTATTAATGAGTATTCTATTCTGAGTGCTTTCCCCTTATAGATTTATACAAGCACTAATTAGGAAGAAATCTTTTCCTTGCAGTGATGCTAAATGCTCTGAGCATGCAACCTTTATCTTTGCACTGTTTTCTAGTGCTATCTCTTTGGAAGCAGATCAAGTCTCTGTTGTCCTTTAGTTTTCCATATCAATCTGAGAGTAAATACTTAATACCACCAATGAACTCTACATAGGAGAATTGACCCTTCTATTTTTCCTCCTTTTTAAACACTGGTAAACCTGGATCTTTGTATGTTGCCAAGAATGAGGTTCTTTCGTCTAATCACTTTGTTCTTGAATGCTTTCCAGAAGACCAGCTGAGGAAAAAAGAAAAGAGAAGTATATAATTGATGGTTCTACTTGTACAATTTGGTTCATTTCTCTTAACATGCTTCCAGGTACAGGTTATTATCTTTATCTTCACTGAAGAATGGAGGCTTAGACAGGTGAACTGAGGTGTTCAAGGTCATACAAGCAGAGAGTGGTAGTGGTGAGAGGTAGGCCCTTGTGTCTAACTGCAAAGTTAGTGGGCTTTTTATTATCATTATGCTCTCACCTTTTCTGGCTCTATGATATATTGCATTTCATCAACTCTAAAACATTTTTTACATTGTGAGCATGTCTAAAATGGGAATAAATAATGTGTTACAATTGCTATTAAGCAAGAGAGAAATGTATCTGTTCATCATTGCTTGTGCGTGCACAAAGCTGGTGTTATTCTTGAAAGCACCATCTGACAACTGTAGTCATTGATGCTTTTGTCAACAAACACTCTAAGGAACAATTTGAAGAAGGATTAGGTGCCCCAGTAATTTTCTGAAAATTTTCCTTTGTCACATGATAAAGAGCTTGGAAGAAAATCTCAAAGTAAATTGTAGAACACTTTTGAAAAATGCTGTACCATTAACAACGTTGATGGCACATGGGAGAACATGGCATAGAAAAGCACAAGATTCTCAGAACAAAAACAAAACAAAACAAAACAAAAAAGCACCATTTTTTTGCTGTACAATTTTGTTTGTATTTTCTTTTTATATAAAATTGACATGTGATAAAATCTATGTTCAAAATGGCCTGTATAATTCTGGGGGGTATTTATGATTTTTCCATTTCCCTTTAGGTAGATATAAGTTAGAACATTGGCTGGTCGTGATAGTACTAGCCACCAGAAGGGAGCATTATGGCAAGCTAGGGGCACCAGTGTTCAAGAGATATTTGGAAGGTACTCACAAGGTCCACCGGTACTTAGATATGAGGAGTACACAAAAACCTAACAATGACAGGCGATTTGAAAGAGAAGCCCATCCAGTGCAATCCAGTGCAATCCAGTAATAGCTGTGTTTAGAATGAAAATCAAGGCTTTTTCTTACTCCTAACTCTTCTCACAGCACAGGACCAGGGAGTGCACTAGTTGGGGAAGTTAAAATCCTCATGAAGGAAGAAGCTGGGTGTACCTGCTGCTAGGCTGCTAATCATTAGTAGCCACCACTCTGCAACTACCTGGCCTCATTCTATTTTCACTGGGAATTGGAGCCCAGCAAGCAAGACGTTTGCAAGACAGGTGTCTTAGTTACTTTTCTCATCGCTGAGACAAACTACCTGACACCCAAAGTTAACAGAGGAAAAGTTTATTTGGATCACTGTTTTAGAGGTTTCAATCCATAATAGACTGGCTCCAAGGCAGTGTGGCAGAGAAGAAACAGTTCATGGCAGGCAGAAGGTAGTAAAACAAGCAAGGGGCGTTAGCAGGTTTTTCTACTCCTTTTATATTGTATCTTCACTACTGGGATTGGGGTTGGTGAAAAACCAATTAGTGAACTGAAAATAATCACACATCCTTAGTCCCAGCTTCACACGCTGTACATTCAGCCACATTTGAAAAAACCCCACCTATGATAGCATGAGGTTTTGGGAGGGCATCTAGACACAGGCCATAACCACAGGCTCTTCTTGGATCAGCCACTAAGGAAAAAATAAGCCAGAGAAGCACTTAGAGGGCAGTGACTCAGTCAGGACAAGAAAGATCTAGCAACAGAGAGGAGAAAGGGCCATGAGGGCATTGTCCTGGTTACAAAAGCAGAACCAAGCACTGGAGAATCTGTGAGAAAGTGAGAATCACAGGACTTTGCAGTGGCTGTTACTGGTGAGATCTGGGAGAGGAGAAAAGACACTAGAGCAGTGCTGGAGTCTGCAGACATTCTCCAAATCCCAAAAATACCTCTGAGATCTTTGCCTCTGAGTGTTCTATCTTTCTATCTCCCAAATTTTACTGAACCCCATATAGGAGGATTCTCTTTTGCTGAGACCTAAACACCACTGAATTCACAAGCTGGAAAGAAACTGTGAAGCTGAGCAACTGGGACCTGGGATCACTGAGAGTGGAGAAAACAATCAGCTCAGCACACATGGAGGCTATTTCCTGCTGCCAGACCCTAGAAACCACTTAAGCCCCAGATGAAATTGAAATTCAACAAGCAAGAGTGTTGCTCTGACCCAGGAATAAGGTGGGTTGATAAAGGGCATTAGAACAGCATGTGAAGACTGAAGTGCTAATTCCAGCCTGATGGACCATAGGGGACCAATGAAGTTGCCAACCAGAGAAAGCTTAGGTGAAACTGGGACATAACTCCAAAATGAGAGCATGAGAGGCTGGGAAAGGCAAACAGAATGGAGCAAATGGCAGAGTTAGTGGCAGAAACTCAACTGGAAGCCTGAGGTTGCCTCATATCAAAGGAGGTGCACTGGAGACCCGTTTGCGCTCTGAGAGCCACCTGAAGCTCCCGAGCAGAGCCCCCTCTGTATGTTTTTTGGTTTGTGTATTTGTGTGTGTGTGTGTGTGTGTGTGTGTGTGTGTGTTTTCTTCTTTTTTTTTCTTCTCCAATTTTCTTGAGCCGTGGGCCTCTGTGTATATATGTGTATGGTTATAGCTATGGGTCTCTGTATATACACATGTATGGTTATAGCTATGTGTATAAATTTTCTACTGTTTTTTGTAAAACATTCCATTAGTGAAATCATATTAATCCTATCCTTTTCTAACCTTCGATATTTACCCATCATACCTTCTCCTACGCTCAGCTCTTTCTCCTTATATTTCAAATTTTTATTTCTTTTCTTCTTTTCCTCTGCCTTTCTATTTCTATTTTACATATAAACTATTCAGCTTAATCTAAACACTGCATTATCTTATCATCTCCCATGAATTCATAAGGTTTATAAACTTAGTCCTTCCATTAGGTCATTAATTGTACTTAGTCTCCCAGCTCCCTATCCACTTACCTCACTTCCTTGCTTGTGTATCCCATGTCTCCCCACTTCACTTCTTGTATGTAAATACTATTATAAATTTTTCCTTTTTATATTTTAGAGTGTATGTGAGAAGCATCTGTTTGTGAGCAACTGCATATGCATGCTACCTACAGTGTCTAACATTGATTTGTCAAGTTCACGCTCACAATGGTCATTGCTTGTCTTCTAACATAGAGTTTCTGCTAGTTTATAAATTGACTACAATCTCCATAAAGACTGTCATAACTTCCACTCATAAATTTCTTCCATTCCTCTTTTCCCTCTGTCCCCATACATATCTACTCAAAACCCTTTCCTTCTTCCTGGGTACAAAAATAATATCATTTTTCTTTCTTTTATCTATTTTTGTTTCTTAATCCCCTACAGTTTTTCTCAATTTTTCTTCTTTTATTTATTTTTTAAAATCCTATTTCTATTGTCTCTTATGTCCCAGGTAATTCTCTACCATTATTAATCTTTTTGAAGCTCTGAATTACATATTGGCACATAATTTATTCTTTGGATATTGATATTACCAATATTTATATGCTCTTTACATCTAGTGTTAGAGGGCAATCCTTTTGCTTTGAAAAAAAGCTGAGTAGGTACCTATGAATTAAATCATACCCAAAGCCAAGAGCACAGCATAGGGAGAAACCCACTTTCTAAACAGATCTCTGTAATAGTTGCAGACCTTGTAGTCCAACTTATCCAAACCATTCAACAAAAAAAACACAAGAATTGTGAGAAAACAAAACAATAAAATGCTTCAAAAAATGTCTAACTCCCTAGATGTTGGTCTCATGTGACCTGTACTGGAGGAAGTTCCAGGCAAAGAACTAAAAAACCAAACAGTTAAAATATTTTAGGAGATTAAAGAAGAAACACATAAGCAAATGCATGAATAAGTTACTAAGATGTTCAATGAGCTCAAAGAACATGTAAATAAGCAGATGAAAGATTTGATTAATAAGATTTTCAATGATCTTAAAAAGACAAAAACATTTGATTGAATTAAAGAAGACAATACAGAATATGAATGATGACTTTGATAAAGAATTAGAGATTTTAAAAGGAATCAACATTAAGTTGTTTATATGAGCTTGCTCTGTTTTCCTATATGGGTATTTACTGCTATAAATTTGCCTTTTAATTTCCCTCTTCTGCTTTCATTGTGTCCCACAAGTTCTGGTATGCTGTATTATCATTGTTTTAACTGCAAAAACTGTCTAACTTCTTCTTTAATTTCATCTGTGACCCATTGATTGTTCAGTAGGGTGCTATTTAATTTCCATGTGTTGATGAAGTTTTTGTGGTTTCCTTTGGCTTGGATTTCCAATATCATTGCACTGTGATCTGATAGTATGCATGGGATAGTTTCAATTCCTTTACATTTACTTAAACATGTTCTGTGAAATAGTATATGGTCTATTTTGAGAATGCCCCATGTACAGCTGAAAAGAATGCATATTCTGATGTTGTGGGGTGCAATACTCCATAGACTCTCGAACTTCTAGAAAAAGAAGAACAGACTAAACCAAAAGCTTGTACAAGGGAAGAAATTATAAGGATCAGAGCAGAAATTAATACATTGGAGACTAAAAAAAATACAAAGAATCAATGAATCAAAGAGTTGGTTCTTTGAAAGATTAAATAAACTTGATAAAACCTTGGCCAACCTTATCAAAAAAGGAAAGAAAGGACTCAAATCCATGTAATAAGGAATGAAAAGGGTAAAATCACAACAGACCCTGTAGAAATCCAGAAAATTAACTATACTTACTTTGAAAACTTGTATTCTAATAAGATGGAAAATACAGAAGAAATGGACAGATTCCTAGATACATATAAATTACCAAAGTTGAATCAAGATGATATAAAAATCCTAAACAACCCAATATCAATAAATGAAATTAAAGGTGTAATTAAAAACCTATCAACAAAGAAAAGCCCAGGATCTGATGGATTCACTGCTGAATTCTACAAGAAATTTAGTGAAGATCTAACACCACTACTTCTCAAACTAATGAAATTGAAAGGGAAGCGATACTCCCAAATTCATTCCTGAAAGCAAGTATAACTCTGATTCCAAAACCAGAGAAGGATCCAACTAAGAAATAGAATTGCAGGCCAATCTACCTAATGAACACTGATGCAAAAATCCTTAATAAAATACTGGCAAACAGAGTGCAGCAAATCATCAAAAGATTGCACACTAGGGCCGGGAGTTTGGCTCAGTGACTTAAGTGCCTGTCTGACAGGCGTGAGGTTGTGAGTTCAATCCCCAGTGCTGAAAAAAAAATTGCACACCATGATCAAGTGGGATTCACTCCAGACATGGTACAACATACATAAATCCATAAATGTAATACATCATATTAACAGAGCCAAGGATAAAAATCATATGATTATCTCAATAGATGCAAGAAAAACTTTGACACAGTCCAGCACCCATTCATGATTAAAAAAAAAAAAACTCTACAGAAAATTAGAACAGATGGTCTCTATCTCAATCTGATAAAAGCTTTCTATGACAAACCGACAGTCAGTATCATACTAAATGGACAAAAACTGAAAGCTTTCACTCTAAAATCAGGAACAAGACAAGAATGTCCACTCTCTCCACTCTTGTTCAACATAGTTCTGGAAACTTTAGCTATAGCAATTAGACAAGAGGAAGAAATAAAAGGAATAAAGATAGGAAAGGAAGAAGTTAAACTAGCATTATTTGCAGGTGACATGATACTCTACCTAGAAGATACCAAAAATTCCACGAAAAGACTTCTAGATTTAATAAGCAGATTTAGTAATGTAACTGGTTACAAAGTCAGTGCTCAAAATCAATAGCACTCTTGTACATGCATAACAATCTCACTGAGAGAGAAATTAGGGAAACAATATCTTTTACAATAGCATCTAAAAAAATGAAATATTTAGGAATCAATCTAACAAAAGATGTAAAAGACCTCTATACTGAAAACTGTAACACTCTGAAAAAGGAGATTGGAGAGCATATTAGAAGATGGAGAGATATTCCCTGCTCTTGGGTACAAAGAATCATATAGTGAAAATGGCCATACTTCCAAAACCGCTATACAGATTCAATGCAATCCCAATCAAAATTCCAATAACATATCTTACAGAATTAGAGAAAACAGTCCTAAAATTCATCTGAAACCAGAAGAGACCTAGAATAGCAAAGGCGATCCTGGGCAACAAAGACAAGACAGGAGGCATCACAGTTCCTGACCTGAAATTATACTACAAAGCTACTGTGATAAAAACAGTGTGGTACTAGAAAAAAAACAGACCTGAAGATCAATGGAATAGATTAGAAGATGCAGAAACAACTGCAGACACACTGAGGTACCTTGTTTTTGACAAAGGTGCCAAACACATTCACTGTAAGAAAGATAGCCTTTTAAATAAATGGTGTTGGAAAAACTGGCTTTCCACATGCCAAAGATTAAAACTGGACCCATGTCTTTCACCATGTAGTAAGTTAAAATCTAAATGGATTAAAGATCTCAACGTTAAAATAGAAGCATTAAATCTTCTGGAAGACAGAGTAGGTAAAACTCTTTAAGACATTGGTGTAGGCCAAGACTTCATGAATAAAAGCCGAACTGCACAGAAACTATCACATAGAATCAACAGATGATATCTTATCCTACTGAAAAGCTTTTGTACAGCAAGAGAAACCACCAACAGTGTGAAGAGACAACCCACAATGTGGGAGAAAGTGTTTGCCAGCTGTCCCTCAGAAAAAGGATTACTATCGAGAACGTATAGAGAACTTTAAAAAATCAGTCCTCCAAGATTTAAAGGCCCAATCAAAAAATGAGCATCTGAGTTGAACACACACTTCTCAGATGAAGAAGCACAAATAGGAAATAAATATGTAAAAAAATGTTTAACAGCACTTGTCATTCGAGAGATGTGAATGAAAGTAACACTGAGATTTCACCTCACCCCAGAAAGAATGGCTAGTATTAAGAAGTCAACCAATCACAAATGCTGGAGGGGCTGTGAACAAAAAGAAACCCTTCTCCACTGTTGGTGGGAATACAGGTTGGTGCAACCACTGTGGACGTCAGTGTGGAGATTCCTAAAAAATCTGGGATTGGATGTCTCTTTCGACCCAGTTATTCCCCTTCTGGGTATCTTCCCAAGAGAAATAAAAACATCCTACCATAGAAATATATATGCATCTATGTTTATAGCTGCCCAGTTCATAATAACTAGATCTTCAAAACAACATAAATGCCCCTCGACTGAGGAATGGACAAAAAAGATGTGGTATTTCTATATAATGAAATACTAATCAGCTATAAAGAATGAAAAACTAGACATTTTCACTCTTAAATGGATGCACCTTAAAAATATACTTCTCAGTGAACTAAATAAGTCACACATATGTAACTATCACATTGTTGCACTTGTGTGATGAAGTGAAAGAAAATCTATGTAAAAAATTAGTTAAAATAGTTAAAGAATTTTGAGTGAAAAGTAATTTTCGCAGGGTCATTTTCAGACTTCATTTTTTTTATTTAAGAGAAAAAAGACACATATAAGAAAGGCAAAAAGCAAAAGAGACAAACAAATGACAACAGCAAATCCACAACAGTAGCATTATAGATTTACAAAACAAGATGATTGGAACTTGACAAAGGTTGCAATATTACACATCATTACCTTCAACATGGTTGTTTACATTAACAAATATAGACATGTAAAATTGATCTAATCATATGAGTATTAACTGATCTTACTCAATAAATGATACATTCAGAATTATAGTCATTTTAGTTATCATACATATACATGTATACAAATTTATGCCTTTTTCCTTTTTCCTTCCTTCTTTCCTCCTATTCCCTTTCCCAATTACTTTTGCTGTTTGAGCAGCTTCTTACCCTTATATAGTATTTTTTATAGATTTTGGATCATATATACTTTTTCAGGTTCTTACACTAGGGAGACAATATTGTATTTACACATGTGGGTTTGATTTATCTCACTTATGAGTATGGTCTCAAGTCGTGTCCATTTACTTATAAAAGTCTCAATGCAATCTTTTTTGATAGCTGAGTAGTACTGCATTGTATAAAAATATCACAACTTTCTTATCCATTTCTTGATTGATGGGCACTTGGGTTGTTTCCAAGATCTGGCTATTACAAATTGGGTTGCTATAAACATGGGTGCACAAATATCACTGTGGTATGATGTTTTCAGTTCTGGGAAAATGCCCAGAAGTGGGATAGTTGGTTCAAATGGGATCTCCAACCCTAGCTTCTTGAGGAATCTCCACACTGATTTCCACAGTGGTTGTACCAGTCTACACTCCCACTAACAGTGAAGAAGAGTTCCTTTTACCCCACAGCCCCTCCAGTATTTGTTGTTGGTTGATTTTTTAATCTTGACCATTCTTTCTGGAGTGAGATGGAAGCTCTGAGTTGTTTTAATTTGCATTACCCAAATGACCA
Source organism: Dasyprocta punctata (assembly GCA_004363535.1). Classification (NCBI taxonomy): domain Eukaryota; kingdom Metazoa; phylum Chordata; class Mammalia; order Rodentia; family Dasyproctidae; genus Dasyprocta; species Dasyprocta punctata. The sequence continues at coordinate 877 of RJWM01045180.1, read as the reverse complement.
TTGATGTTGAACATTTTTTCATATATTTATTTGCCATTTGTATTTCTTTCTCTGAGAAGTGTGTATTCATCTCAGATGCCCATTTTTGGACTGGGTCCTTGAATTTTAAGGGCCTGATTTCTTTTAATTCTTTATATGTTTTAGATAGAAGTCCTTTGTCTGATGGACAATTGGCTAAGATATTTTCCCAGTTCGTGGGTTTTCTTTTCACTCTGTTGGAGATTTCCTTTGGCATGCAAAAACTTTTTAGTAAGACAAGATCCCACTTGTTGATTCTGGGAAGAGTTTCCCGTGCAATTTGATTTCTGTTCATGAAAAATGCCTCCTCCTATGTCATCAAGATTTTCACCTAATTTGTCTTCTAGCAGGTTTAGTGTCTCTGTTTTAATATTCAGATCTTTGATCCATTTTGACTTTATTTTAGTGCATGGACATAGACATCGATCTAGTTTTAGTTTATGGCATATAGAAAGTCAGTTTTTCCAGCACCATTTGTTAAAGAGCCTGTCTTTCTTCCCATGTACATGTTTGGCCCCTTTGTCAAAGATGAGGTGACTAAGTGTGTTTGTAGTTGTGTCTGTATCTTCTAACCTATTCCATTGATCTTCAGGTACCATTGATTCCAGTACCATGTTGATTTTATCACAGTAGCTTTGTAATACAGTTTAAGCCAGGGACTGTGATGCCTCCAGTCTTACCTTTGTTGCCCAGAATTGCCTTTGCTATACTAGGTCTCTTCTGGTTCTAGATGAATTTCAGGAATGCTTTCTCTAGCTCTGTGAGGTAGGCAAGTGGTATTTTGATTGAGATTGCATTAAATCTGTATAACAATTTTGAGAGAATGGCCATTTTCATGATGCTTGTTCTTCCTATCCAT
>RJWM01045179.1:0-12973 GCA_004363535.1 Dasyprocta punctata | reverse complement strand
GAGATGAAAGCAAATTTTTTTGACATCTTTTATGTGCATAAATTTTTGAATTGTCATTTATTGTATAGTTGATCTCATAGCCCTTTGTTATGGATATACTTATAGGATCAGATTTTTTTTTTTCCTGGTACTGGGGATCAAACTCTCAACCTTGTGCTTCCAAGGCAGGCACTTAGGCCACTGAGCCAAACTCCCAGCCCTTGGATATACTTATAGAATTCTGCATTCTTTGATGTCTTGGCCTTTGGAACTGAACTAGATTTTAGAGAATTTTTGTTTGGATGTTGATAGCATTGCTAGGTTTCTGTAGGTTAGTAGGGAGAGTAATTTTTTGTTTGTTTTTGTCTGTTTCATATCCAAAATTGAGGTAGCTCAATTCTCATTCTTCCCAGTTACAGCTAAGTAAATTTGTTTCTTAATTGATTTTTCTCATTTTTAATTATGCTTTGTCTGTAACTCAATTCAAATTTAAATTTTTAAATGCCTTTTTTGAAATTATGAAAGCAATGATTATTACTGAGAATTCAGAAACATAGTTAAATAAGTACTACACAAAACCAACTCTTTTTCCTCCAAACCATTTAAAAGTTATGTAAATCTTACCCATTTGATGTAAGTCTCTCACTCTTATAGTGACTTTCTTCCAATCATTTATTGCAAATATTTTCCATAGAATAGTTAAGAAGGCAAAGGGGTTTAAGAGGCAGGCAAATCCAAGTTTTCATGATTAGAACTTGCTGACTTGTATCTCTGCTTTCTTATTTGGAAAACTGGTATAATAAACAGTATTAACCTCCCATAGGGTCTTTGCAATGAAAGCTCAGAGCTTGGTTCATATTAAGTACTTTTTAGTTATGCGTAAAGGTTTTTCTTCCTTTCTTTCTTCTTTCCTTCCTTCCTTCCTTATTTATTTATTGAGATAGGGTCTTTCTATATAGTTCAGGCTGATCTTGAGCTCACTATGTGGCCCAGACTGGCCTTGAACTCATGACAGTCCTCCTACCTCAGCCTCCCAAAGTGCTGAGGTTATAGGTGTATGCCTTTTTCTTTCATTGCCTAAGTAGTCCATGTTCAAAGCAGAGTGCCAGGCTGCTCCTACCTGAAGGTGAAAGTGCAGCTGAAGTACATCTGATAAAACTGTAAGTGCACTAAACTCATTGTTCTAAAAACTGAGGTGATCAGTAACTTCTCATTCCCAGAGTCCTTGTGCATATAAACATGTTTCCAGAAGTGGAACGTGCACAAAAGCAATGAGCATTTTAATGCTCAATTTTTTGAGTGTAATTCCATCTTTTTGCTAGGTTATGCCATTTTGTATCTCACTGATGGTGAACAAGAAGGTCCACTTCCCAAACTTTCCACACACACATTCACCATTCTTTTCTTTACCTTCACCACTGTGATTGGTAAACAAAACAAAAAACAAAACAAAACAAAAAAACCAAAAACAACAACAACAACAGCAAAAAACAAATCTCACATTGCTTTACTTTGTGATTATAAATTTTTGAAAAGTAAAATATGGAATGCTGGCTTTAGAAAAAGATCTCTGAAGGATCAAGTAAGTAGGAAATAGTAATCTGACAGTTTATAAATCATTACTAATAAGAAGCTATTGGTGATTCCTGCTGTCTGCCCGTCTGCCTCCTCGCCCCCCACCCACCCTGGAGAACAGCAACTCTCCTTACATTACTATGCTTTGTGCTTCTGGAGACAGATGTGTAATCTGTTACTAAATAGAGATTCAACATGGAAATCTTTGATCTGAAAATTTTACCTTTTAGTATTGATGAATGGTATTGAGAGAGAAGATAGAGGGCAATCCATGACGCAGGTGGAAGAGGAAGACTTACTTTCCTGACTGCAGTTCCATGAAGACTTTGTCCTTACTACTTTCACAGTTTTCTTCCTTATCAGTATTTAATTGCCGAGTTTGCTTTGATCATGCAAAGTTTATTTCTCCAGATACTTGCTTTATTCATCAGATGCCGTAGCAATCATAGTTTTTTTTTTTTCAGTTTTTTTCCCTTAGCTTTCCTTGAGATGCAAAGATGTTAATTTTGAAAAAGTAAATTTCGTACTGAGAATGATATCTTCTAACTTTTTAAGATTTTGCTAGAAAAGGCAAACTACAGAGGCAGTAAAGCTAAAGATCAGTGATTGCCAGGGGTTTGTGAGCAAGAAAGAAAGATAAGTAGGTGGAGTAGAGTTTCAGGACAGTGGAACTATTCAGTACGTCAGGGGGGGACAGACAGTACATTTGTCAAAATACATAAAACTGTGCAACACCAATTAGAAACCCAGATTTAAACTGTGGATCAAGACGGACGTGGTGGGACGTGGTGGGACGTGGTGGTGCATGCCTTCAATCCCAGCACTCGGGAGGTTGAGGTAGGTGGAGCGTTGTGAGTTCGAGGCTGGCTTGGGCTACAGTGTGAGCACAAGGCCGACCTGAATTACATAGTGCAACCCTGTCTCAAAAGACTAGGACCGGGAGTCTGGCTTAGTGGCTTAAGCACCTGTCTGGCAGGTGTGAGGTTGTAAGTTCGATCCCCACTGCTACAAAAAAAAAAAAAAAAAAAAACAAAAAAAAACACCAAAAAACAACAACAACAAAAAAAACCTGTGGATTTCACAGTTAATGATAATATATTGATATTCATTCATTGTAACAACTGCACCGCGTTATATAAGATGTCAGTAACGGAGGAAGTCGTGGGGGCACTGGGGAGAGTGAGGCAGATGGCCATTTTCCATACTTTCTACTCAGTTTTTCTTTAAGCCTAAAACTGCTCTGGAAGCAGTGTCTAAGAATTAAGAAAAAAAAACCACAGTGGGTACAAATTTCACTTGTGTGTATAAAATCACATTGTAATATACTGAAAGCCATAATGCTGCTTTCTTTACTGTTATAAATTCAGGACTGGACAGAATGCTTGGCACAAAGAGATATGCTACTGTCCCATAAATTAAAGGTTTATCTCACAGAAGCACAAAAGCTCTGAAAATAAACATACATATATACACATCATATCTGGTGGTGGAAGATTCACAAATCTCAGCAGGATATTGCAAAAGAGGTGACTTTCCAAGAATGGGAGTGAGTGCCATGAGACCTTTCCCAGGTGGATAAGAATGAAGAGAACATACAGGGAGAACACTGTGAACCGAAGCTCAGAGACAGAGAGCAGGTATATTTGGGTAATGGCAAGTGGAGTAACTTCTGGAGACTTTTTGGTTGTATATATCTTTGTAAGATGAGAATAAAATTTATTTCAGATGCTTCAATTATGCAGTTTACAAAATTTATTAAATAGGTTCTTTCTGTAACTTTTCTAGCATGAATTTTAATTTTTGTTTTCATGATATTTTTTTCTTTCTTTCATACAACATGTAACTTTTTCAGAATGGCTTCTTTGTCTTAACAATGTATGTTTAAGGTCCCTCTGTGTATTTTCCTGCCTTGATAGTTCATTTCTTTTCAGTCACTGAATAATACTGCTTTGTGAGCCTGCACTACAGTTTATCTCTTCATCTGTTGGAGGATATCATTGTTACTTCCACATTTTGGCAATTATGAGTACAACTACTGTAACAATTCATGTACAGAATTTTGTGTGGATGTAGTTTTTAACTTTTTGGATGAATACCAAGGAACAATATCTGGATCATAGGATAAGAGTATATTTAGCTTTGTAAAGAACTGTTAACTGTCTTCCAAAGTGGTTTCACTATTTTGCATTTCTTCCAGCGTTGGTGGTGCTGATTTCTATATTGGTTGTACACATTTACATCCCTGACTGTGATGTCTACTATATTTTTAACCGTTCTCTGTTTTCTGCCCTTGTAGCTTCTCTGGTACTAAGCATTTTATATATGCCATTTTCTTTCTTCTTCTAATATAGAAACCATATTCCTCTAAAATAATTTGATTGCTTTCCTTAGGGTTAGTAATATCAGTTTCCTACTAATCTATGTTTATTTTCAAGGAGCACTTTGCCCTAACGTAGGTGATGAAATTACCTTATAACAGAGGATGCCAACTCCTTCCTCACATCCCTTATAAGGATCCCTTACAACATTGCTGACATTCATTTTATTTGCCCTTCTGGTTCTGTCAATTCATGATTAATTCACTGATTAAACTGACTGTGAAATATAGTCACAGAATACATTTCTATTTTTATTGGAGACATTATCAGAGAACTTCTCAATCTGTTAGATAAGAATAAAGTAAACAATTTTATTTTACTTTGCTTTATTCCCTCTGATATTTTCTTTCGTGATATAGCCCCAAGTTTCATACTGCTGCAGTTTGCACAGCAAGTGTCCCTTAAAGGGTCACTTTAACACTCTTTGTGTTACAGGGTTGTCCCCCAGAATGGCAGTGTTGGGAGGAGGTTGGGCTTAATGGCTGCTCTTTAGACCATTTGGGGTACAGTTCCCATGAAGGGAGTTGCGGGGCCGCCTTTCTTCCTTGCTTTTTTGCTTCCCGGAAGTGAAGTAAGAAGTTTGTTTCCACCATGCTCTCCTGCAGTGATATTTTGTCTTGCCTAAGGTTGAAAGCAATGAGCCAACCATGGACTGGAATCCCCAGAGCTGTGAGTCATAATAAAACTTTTTAAAAATTAATTTGATTATCTCGTGTTTTGTTGTAGTGATGGCTAACACACATACTTGTATCATTTTATTTCCTTCTAAAAGACTTTTCTTGCATGGCAGGTACCTGTCTAAGAAAGTCTTTATTTCTTATGCCTTTTGAAGAGTAATTCTGTTGGAAACAAAATTGTAGATAGCAGGGGTTTTTCTTTCACTCCTTTAAATATTTAATATTTAGCTGTGTGGTTTCTAAAGAGAAATCTGATGCCATTCTAATCCTTGTTCATTTTTAGGTAAGATGTGTTTTTCCCTGGCTTCTTTAAAGATTTTTCTCTTTATCTTTAATTTTTTGTAGTTTGAATATTATATGCCTAGGTGTAGCTATTTTGAGTAGAGTATTCACTTACTGCCTATCTACAAGAACCAGGATGTCAGTCTTTCCCTACCTTCAATGCTCCAAGGTTTCAGTGTGGATCCAGACTGGAATGTGCAATGTCAGCTCCCTGGTTTTTGAACTGTTCCACTATGTTTCCTGTGTTTCCAGTTTGCTGATGGCAGACATGGAAACTTCTTAGCATCTGTAATGGCATGAGCTAATTCCTGTTAATATATCGCATAAATATAGACGAATGGAAATAGATGTATGGATGCATAGCCACATCCTATTGGTTCTCTTTCTAGAGAGAACTATAATACATACCTTAGTATGCTCATCATAGCTGTTTGAAATTCCAAGTGTTAATAAATCCAACATTTTTGTCATATCTGAGTGTGATTCTGATGCCAAATATGTCTCTTTAAAGTTAGTTTTAGCCTTAGGCACTACTTGTAAAATAGTGTGCATATTAATTGGATTTTAGTATCTATTTTAGAAAAATGATTAGTAGATGGAATCCTATGTTTTCATTGTAGTAGCAGTACATAACAATGTTAATTGAACATAACTATCTACTATTAAGTGTGAGATGTAACATAATTTAAATGGAAAGCCTGGTCTGATTTTATTTTATTTTAAATGTAGTCACTGAAGTGCCATTTTCATGATTCTTTTCCTACATATTAAAATCTGGTTTTATAGGTGTTTGATTTTTTTTTTTTTTGTAGAAAGGAAACTTTGAATAACTTTTGTGAATTGAAAACCTATATGGCTTTGCAGAAATGGAAGGTAAATATAAAAATCATGATGAAAGTACATTATAAAAATCCAAGTAGATACCATTATTTGTCCAAAGCTTTGAGCTCGTGAGCTTACTCACTCACTCTCTCTATCTCTCGCTAGCTTTCTCTTTTTGGAAAGACAATATTAGCACTTGTTGGGGAAGTGTTAAAGTCTCTAAACTCAGTTTCTCCTTAGTATAGTAGAAAGGATTCAAAGAATATTGAAAAAGAAGTAGTATTCTCCCAAAGTGATTCAGTACTTGTAAGACACTTTCCCTCCATTCATTGACTCTGGGAAAATTACTCACTTGTTAAACTCATTGATAAAATGAAGCAATCATTTATCATACATAGGGGCTGGGGATTTAGCTCAGTGGCACAAGTGCCTACCTGGCAAGCACAAGGTTGTGAGTTTGACACCCGGTACCAAAAAAAAAAAAAAAAAAAAAAGAAAAGAAAAAGAAAAAAAGAAATGATATACTTTAGGTATATTGATTAAATGGGGATCAAATGGGGACACAAGAGCAAGAGCATGTGGAACAAACAAGGACCTTCTGGGAAGGAATGGGTTAGAGAGTTACTGCTGTTTATCCTTATGGGAAGTTGGGAAGTATGTGGGTGCAATCTTTTTTTTCTGTCTTGAAGCCTGACTTGTAATCTTATTGGTTGACCATAGTTTTGTCCCATCTATATTCACCTTGTGATTTTTCCATTAGATCAATTTTATCTGAATGACTACACTTATAATCTTATTAGTTGACTATAGTTTTGTCTCACCTTATAGCATCTCACCTCTTTGCTTTTCTCTATAAAACTCTTGAGAAGTGGGGCCCCTGGAGTCACCCACTTGGGACCCCTTCTGTCCCTCTTAGAAACTTTTTTTCCTCACTATAAATACTTTTTACCTTTAACCTCCTTTGTTCCTAGAATTCATTCTTCAATTTTAGAGAACACAAACTTGGTATATCAGACATCTAATAGGTTGGAAGTTATATTTCCCTTGTATTATTTGGTTTATTCAGAGGTCCTAGATCATCCTCTTATCATAAGCCCTGCATCATTTGGAGGTTCTGTGTGGAGATACTTGGATGGAGGTAAGGGTTTGCTGATTTCATAGATTCTAGACTGAGACTCACTTAGATAATCAAAAATTACCATCCTTGTTAATTGTGTATGCTTTAAATTTTATGCCTTGTCTTTGTCAATTGTGTATGCCTTGAATTTTATCCTTTGTCTTTGTAAAATTGCTTAGGCCTTGTCTCTTTTATGCATTCTTTTGTTGTAAGGATGGTAAATTTATTTATTTATTTATTTATTTTCTTTTTTTTTTTGCGGCACCGGGGATTGAACTCACAACCTCGCGCCTGCCAGGGCAGGCGCTTAAGGCACTGAGCCAAACTCCCAGCCCTGGTTTTTTGAGGCAGGGTCGCACTATGTAGCTCAGGCCGGCCTTGCACTAGCGTTGTAGCCCAAGCCGGCCTCGAACTCACAACGTTCCGCCTACCTCAGCCTCCCGAGTGCTGGGATTAAAGGCGTGTGCCACCACGCCCAGCTGATGGTAAATTTATTATGTTGCATTTTGATTAATTGCTGAATTTACTGGTTTCTGTTGTTTGATTTATTACTCAACAGCACTATGAAGCATAATGTTAGAGCACCTCATAGTGGACTTTGGTGTAAAATGCTATAAAATGAATCTTTTTGTGAAATCTAGTTCATATTTTATTTATACCTCTTAATAAATCATGGGACCTCCTCTACTATTTAAAAGACAATAGGTTGGCAGCTGTTCTTAAGACTTGGGGGGCAAGTTTCACTGAGACAGATTAGTCCCAATTGTTCCTCAATATTCTAGAAAATATTGAGCCCGTTCTACCTCAGTTTCCTTTTTGCTCAGTTTTTTTCTGCTGTGGGGAGGCAATCTTAGCTCTTGAGATTCCCCATTCTTGGATTTCCAGGTTGAGAATGACAACTTCTCATCAAGTTGTCTCAATAACTCACCATGAACATGAGAAGACTTCCCTTTTCTGATCTCATTTCTGGTCTTTCTGTACTACTTCATAGTTTCGTTTTTTAGAGGCACGTAAGATTAGAGAGAAATAAACCTTTTCCTCTTATCCAACAACTAAGAACCTTTAAGTTTAGCACATAGAAAATGAGCATTTGCTAATGTCAAAGACAGGGAAATCATCTTAGATGAGGAACATATACCCTGTCTCTTGGTCATTAGACTTTGAAGTTTTGTCTGTCCAGGAGCACACGTATAAGAGTGTATCCCTCTTAAGTGTTGTAGGCAACAGTCTTTCTCAAAAGACTGAATGTGAGACCTCCATGGAAAGAACTGACTGTTGGGTGAGACCAGAAGGAGGTATTCCGTAAGCACCACATTTAAGGGACCAAAATACATGTAGTTTAAGAGAGAATCCTCAACCTCATCTCTGTCTGGGTCTCATCATTTATGTGTGTCGGGGAGGAAAATGCTTTTGCTAATAAGTTATAGACTTTAAAACTTTCCCCACAAACTTGTTGAATGCTATGCAATGTTTTTTTTGGGGGAGTTTAGTCAGCTTAGGATTTTACCTGTCTGTTATAGAACTCAAATGGTGGTTTACAGATAAATCTCTGGTTGCATGAAACTAGTGAAAGCTGAGAGGACAACTGAGAGAGGTTATAGCCAGAATCTTTCAGATTTCCAAAGGTTCCTCGGTGAAAGCTGGGTCCCAACAGCCTGACTAGGTATCCAGCAAAGAAAAAAAAACAAAAAACAAAAAACAAACAAACAAAAAAAACCCTGGATTTATCTATAGTACTTTTCTCTCTGCTAGTAAGTTAGAAACTTCCCCTAAATTTTTCTGCAACTCTTTGGGAGTTAACTTTAGAACTCCCTTTTACTTAGACCACTCCCCACTCCAGGAAATCAGGCTGAAGAGGTTTATAACAACTGTTCGTTTTCACAAAGAAAAACAGCTATTAGGGAAACAATTTACATTTGTGCCTGACATATGCTAACTAACAGTAAGAGATTTTAGTCAGCTTTTCTCTTCTTTCATGTGCATGTAGAAGACTGATAAATATACCTTTACTAATATGTAAATTGTGATTGTTAGGTAATCAGTATAAGTTTAACCTGTGAGCTTCAGGGACACAGAAATTTTAGAGTAGACTTAAAAAAGCATAGCCTTGACTTGCTGCTAGAAAAATCTAAAGTAGATAGCAAGAATGTCTTGGAGGCTTCTCTGCCTTAGGGCCCAGGACAAGGTTTCTCTGAGCCGTTTTTTATCTGACTGTAGAGGCGATCTCTTTGGCAGGTTGAAAAGCACTCCAACTACTTACGACTTGCTCTTTTTAATATTTGCCCTCATATTCTTTCAAAGAATTAGAAAGTAGAGGTTTAGATCTCTTGATTATTAGTGTTCTAGCAATGCTTCCTTCTATTATTATTATTATTATTATTTTTGGTGTCAGGGATCAAACATAACCTCATGCTTGCCAGACAGGTGCTAAATCCCCAGCCCTTTTTTTGAGACAGGGTCTCACTATGCAGTTCAGGCTGGCCTTGAACTCACTTTGTAGCCCAGGCTGGTCTCAAACTCCCAAGAATCCTCCTGCCTCAGCCTCCCAAGTGCTGGGATTAAAGGCCTGCACCACCACACCTAGCTAATCCTTCCTTCTTTAAACATGACTATTACAGCTAGAATCAATTGTAGTTTGCACTTTTAAAAACATCTGCTAGAATTAGGAGTAAGAGAGTTCAGGGAAGATAGGGTTGTGAGCTGATAAAATGTGACTAGTCTGACCCAACCTATCTTCCAGTTTCTCCCCAGAGGGCAGCTGCCTGGTTTGGAGTAGAGTCACCTTGTGGGTACCTTGAGGATATAAAAATCAAGTAGAAATTAAAAGGGATGCCAATTTCTTTCTCTTGTTTCAGATCGAATACTCGATGTCAAAATCTCTTATTCCTTTGGAATGTATTCTTAAGCACTAAAAAAAGTTCAAGGGCCGGGAGTTTGGCTCAGTGCCTTAAGCGCCTGCCCTGGCAGGCACGAGGTTGTGAGTTCAATCCCCGGTGCCGCAAAAAAAAAAAAATAAATAAATAAATAAAAAGTTCAACACTCACATATTGAAAAAGAACAGTTTAATATTTTTATGTACTCACACATAACCTGCCTACCCCCAGAGCCAAAATGAAATGCAGAAATATTGATTATGGTGCTATTTTATAACTAGAATCATACTGTAAAAAAGAGGAAAGATGGTCAAAATTTTCTTATGTTCAGTTTCTTTGCATTAATAAATCTTATTTGTATTCAAAATATAATTATATGTTATATGAGACTACCTGCATTCATATGTCCTTTCCTTTCAGTGACCTAAGACAGATCAAACAGATTTAAGAAAGTTTTCAGATGACCTTGGTAAATACATTGAGGTCTTTAGAGGACTTACTCAGAACTGTAAACTAAATTGGAGAGATATAATGTTACACTCGAATCAAACATTGACTTCTAATGAAAGACAATCAGTATAGACTTTAATCTGTTAGTGTGTTACAGATCACTGGGAATATACATTTTCACAGTGGGTTTAAATAAAGCCTAGCCAGCACTGCTATAGAGGAAAGTTATCTAGATGACTAGATAAAGAACCAAAAAGTTCCCAGAGACCTCTTTGCCTTAGGACTGACATTTCTTCTAGATTATCACCTGTCTGTCTCTGTCCCCAGCGGTGATAGAGCTCTTTTGGATGCTGGGATTTTAGAACTTTTTGATTCAGAGACATTTATTAGAAAATAAAGTTTAAACAACATAATTAGAACACTTTCATTTTCTTTCTCTCTTTCCAAAGAGTAAAAAAGCAGTCATTCAGGTTCTTCGATAATCAGGGATCTGGCCAAGATCCCCAACTGCCTGTCTGAGGGGTACAGTGAAAGAATGAAACAAAAAACAGAGACAAATTTAGTAATGCATGATGTGGGGCTTGGAGGTCAATGCCGCAGGATGGATAGAGACCAGGATACTCCAAGCCAGCCATCATCTATTGGGAATACACAATGTAGGAGAGCTAGCAAGATTCAAGGCCTGCAAAAGATTTAGAGGTCAACTCACCAGACAATGGATAATCCTGGGACAACTCAAGAGGTAGAGATTAATTTATGTTAAGAAGGATCTTACCCTGGAGTGTTCTTTTTAATCTTAGTAGTTTTAATTTAGTCTTTATGGGTAGGAGAGGATGGCCCATCCCAAAAAGGTTAATGGGAGGTCTCAAAAAAGTGATGCCAGAATCCCAAGCCTCCATTTATTCCCTAGGGAAGTATGCAGAATTAGCCATTATGAATTTATGGTCCCCAACATTTGATTATTGTTTTAATTTTCTGCTTAGCAATGCAGTTGGAGTCAGTCATAACATTTGTTTCTGGGGAGTTGTTTTTCTAAAGATTAGAGATCCACTCTGGGGAAGCTCACAATTTTAATTGTCTTTCTATATCTGAGATGGTTAGAATTTAGTTCTTGAGCCATAATTAGAATCACTCTTCTGTCCCTTTTCCAATAACATGCCCTTGAGAAATAATACAGTTTGCAACAGTGTCTGGTCCTAGGCAATTCTCTGCTATGTGGCTGCTGAATTTCAGGACCAAGTTTCCAAAAAATGATGAGTTTCCCCACTCTAGGATCCTTCCAAAGTGAAGCTGACCTTCACTTATCTCCAGGCCATATTAAAAAAAAAAAGTCTCTATTTAATTCTAAAACTCTCAAAAAATAAATACAGATTTAGTCCAAGTTTATCTGCCTTTCAGTCCTTAGGCAAAACTAGAGATTAACACCTCTTCCCTCCCGCCTGGAATGATATTGACTGGTTTTTATAACACTGGGCACTTACTGATTTTTATAACATAGATAAATTCATTGATAGAACAGAGCATTCCTAGGGAATCTTATGAGTTTAATAACAGTTTTAAATGAGAACAGGTATTAAAGAATAGGCATAGCCCCAGTCCCCAGAGGTCTACCTCTATCATTATCATTTTTCTGCAGAACATCTTGCCAGGCTGGCCACTACTCTCAGAGATATGTAGCTGAGGCTCTAAAAAGGAAGGCTTATAGCTAAGTGTGGCCCCAGGGTCACAGTCAAAATGGAAAAAACTGTCATATGTAGGCATCTACAGCAGGACAGATTAAAGCCTTGGCAGGCCATCTTCCCCCACTGTTTGTTCGTTTGTTTGTTTGTTTATGCAGTGTTTTAGTACATACTTCAGGCTGATTTTGAACTTGTTGTGTAGCTCATGCTGGCCTTGAACTTGTGGTGGTCCTCCTGCCTCAGTCTCCTGAGTGTTGCGATTACAGGTGTACTCCGCAACACCTGATCCCCACTGTTTAGATTATATATTTAGCTCCAAAGAGTGCAAAGTAGTCTCTTTCTATATCCAAATTTGGCCTGTGCACTCAATCCTGGATACAGTTAGAATTACCTTTTAACAGTTTGCCCCTCTAGAATAAACAAGTACAGGTCACTATCAAAACAACAATAAAAAGTCTATACAGCTAGATACTCCAATCAGATAAACCATCAGCCTAGGACCTGTCTTAAAACCTGTCTTTGTAAAAGGTTTTTAATTCCTTCTTATTATGAGAGATCTCTGTTAATTGATCTGTAAAAAGTTCTGACTAGTCTATTTATAGTTACAAACTTAAAAGCTATGAAAGAGTTATTATAATTCAACTTGGCCAAATACATGTGAGTGCATTCTGATCTGTTAACAATTGAATGCCTGTGTGTCTGTTCAATTTGTGACTGGTTATAATACTTAGCTATTTTGAGCCCAATTTTTTTTCCTTCTTTTCACCTTTGTAGATTTAAAAATATTTGCCTGTAATTTAAGTGAGCATATAGATAAATGTCATTGGAATTGAGGACATGCTTGCACCCAGGTTGTCAGCCGATCAGAATGATGCCAATACTGCTTTTACAAATTCAGTGCCTATTGTTATCTGTGTACAATAACTTGAGAATCTTTCATTGGTCAAGAATAATGTGTTCATCAATATCATCTTGTTCTCATAGGTCATCTAAAACATTTGTTAAGATAATTAGAGACTCTTTAGGCTTAAGAAAACTGCTCAACAGGACTCCTCTTGGTGAATAAAGGAGCAGCTGCCTAAAAACATTTTGTTTTAGTCTTTGTTCACTAATGGGGTCCCAGTAATTTCCATAGCTTTGT
>RJWM01045178.1:0-12950 GCA_004363535.1 Dasyprocta punctata | reverse complement strand
GGGGGGCAGCCCAACAGGTTCTTCTCTGCAGATGGTTGAGGTGGAGTGACCTGCTACAAGAAACTCTCTCTGAAGACAGAAAGTGGGCTAAGGGACCCGGGTGTGAAGTGTCCGCGACCAATTGGTAAAAGACCTTAGGATGGTGGAGAGGCACCCACAAACTAACCAGGAAGTACTAGGAACTTTCCAATCAATGGGACATGTGCAGCTATCCACAATAATTGATTTTAGGAATATTACATTTCAATGAAGTTTCTCATGGCTTATGAATATAAGATCTTCAGTGTTGAAAGAGAAGGAGGTTGCATGAATTAGAGTTGCAAAAAAAATCATTAGGTGTAGTTCTTAATCAATAACTTGAAACAGTACTGTGCAAGAATGGTTATAGAGTATAGATTTGGGAAAGACTAAAAGGGACTACAAGCAGAGATTACACAGCTGGGCTGAAAATGAAAAAGAAACAATTGATTTTCTCTAAATTCCAGGAACTTTAAAAGAAAAGGGAACCTTGAATTTCAGAAACTGTTCTATGAATGACTACCACATTCTAGTCAAAGTAATTTAAAGAGTGTGTATATTATAGCTAACTACTGGATCCTGATATTAAGTAATTAAAAGGAGTTTTAAACTGTTGAACATAGAAACTCCCAGGTTAGGGAAATTTTTAAATTTTTCTTTTTTATCTGAAGAGTTTAACTAAAGTGCATAACAAGTGGTTCTGCTTTTAAAATTATCACATCAATGAGGCATGCCCCTGTAGCTGTGAAAAATGTTGGAATATTTTAGCTTACTCCTTCCATTTTCATTAGTATTTTTGTGTTTAAAATTTATTTTAAGCAAATTGGAAGTATACATATTTATGACTCAATCAACCTAATTGTCATGTATATTCTCTTTCATATCATGCACTTGTAAGAACACTTAAAATCTACCTTCATAGTGATTTTCAGGGTACAGTATACTGTTGTTAACTATAGTCAGTCAGTATATCAGCAAGCAGATCCCTAGAAAACACTCCTTTTATGGCTTGTGTTTAGATGTCACCCCAAAGACTCATATGGCAATAGGTGGGGGTTTTACAGAGATGGCTGGATCTAGAGTGTTGACATTGAAATTGATTCATAGTGCAATGCTACCCTCAAGGGCACTAGGATTAAGAGTATGAGTGCTACCCGCCCTAAATAGCCTAGATAAGATAAAAGGTGCAGAAAAATGTTGTTAAGGTCCCTTACTTGCTTGCTTTTACTGTCTTCTGCCTGCCATGAACTGTCCTCTCTGCAATACCCCTCTGCCCAGCCACCCTGCCTTGGAGACAGCCAATTATGGACTGAACCTCTACAAACTGTGAGCTAAATAAACTTTTCCTTCCTTAACTTGTGAGTGTTGTGTATTTGGTCTCAGCAATGAGAAAATAACTAAAACAACTCCTTTGATGACACATTAAGTCCTCTGACCAATACCTCCTATCCTCGGTTCTCCTCTGCCCCACAAGCTGTTGGTGACTATGACACTTCTCTGCTTAATGAATTCATCTGTTTTAGATTTCACATCCCAATAAAATCACTTAGTACTTGTATTTCTGTACTGCTTATTTCACTTAACATAATGTATTCCAAGCTCACTTACATTATCGCAAAAGGATTTTTTTCAGTTTTAACCCTGAGTAATAGTCTATCTCTTTAAAATATTACTTTTTTTGCAGTTTTTCTGGGAATGAAGTTTCCAACAGATAAATATTGGGGGTTATATATTTAAATGATAGCATAGAATTACCACATTCTTAGATTCAAAATAACCAATTGTCAACCATGGATATTACAAAGCACTCTAAGACATAGGAAAGTTTGGGCCATTCAGAGGAGAAAAATAAATCGATGCAAGTTGTCCCTGAGCAAGAACTGGTAACAGATCAATTACAGAAAGACTTTAAAGAACTGTTTGAAAAATGCTCAAAGAAATAAAGAAAAATGTAGAGAAGATTTTTGAAAAATATGAACAAAATGAAAATATCTAGGAAAAAGAAGAACCCAAAAAAGAAATTAAAAAGAAAATTTGTTGCTGGAAAGCAAATAACTGAAAATTTCACTAGAGGAGGAATGGATATATATAAAAAAGAAGAAAGGTGAACAGAGCCTAAATGATCTGAGACCACTTCAACTGGATAGATTGACACATGGATTACACAGATGACAGAAAAAGAAAATATGGGAGAGAATATTTGAAGAAATACTGGCAGAAAAATTGCTAATCATGATGAAATACTTGCATTGAAATATCAAGGAAAGTCAACAAAATCTATGTAAGGAGAAATCAAAGAGACTCACATGAAGACACACTGTGGCCAAAGTTTTGAGGGATAGGGGACCAAGATATAGCTCAGTGGCACAGCGCCTGTCCGGCAAGTGCAAGTTCCTGAGTTCGATTCCTGGTATTAAAAAAAAAAAAGAAAAAAGAAAAAGGAAAGAAAGAAAGAAAGAAAGTTTTGAGAGATAGAGAATCCTAGCCAGGCAGTGTGTTGCATCACTGTAATACCAGCACTCAGAGAGACTGAGACAAAGGGAATCACAACGTTGGAGCTAGCCAAGTTAGCCACATAGGGATATTTAAAATATAATTATATCTTAAGTAATACACACATATATATGAGACTGTGTGTGTGTGTGTGTGTGTGCATGTTTGTGTGTGTGTTGTGGATATAGCTAAGTGTGAATACCCGGGTTAAAGAAAAAAACACATCTAAAAAACAGGAAGGGAGAAACTGAGAAACCAACAGCTCCATTCAAGAGATTGTCAATAAAATTATCAGCAGTTTTCTCATCAGCAACTTTGACCATCACAATGTAGAGGACCACATACTCAAGGTGTTAAAAGGAAAAAGTCAATTAAGTGTCCTATGTCATGTAAAACAGTGTTTTGTTGTTGTTGTTGTTGTTTTTGTTTTTGTGGTACTGGGGATCGAACTCACAAGCTTGCATCTGCCAGGCAGGCACTTAAGCCACTGAGCCAAACTCCCGGCCCTAAGAAAGTTATTATTTTTTTTAAAGTGGGAGAAATTAAGATATTCCATTATATATAAAAGTTGAGGTAGTTTGTAAACACCAGACCTGAACTCAAGTAATAGATCAGAAAAAATGCAAGGACACTAGACAGTAAATTGAAGCCATGTGATGCAAAAAACATGTCAAAGGGTGTGACTATATGAGAAATGATGTGATCTTGTATTATCCTAGTGATACTTTTAGCTCTGCTTTTTGTATTTTAGATGATTCAATAGACTAAGACATTAAAGCTTACTAAATTATTAGTTTACTTCAAAAACATTTGTTTATAAATTCACATTGTATTTTGTACATAATTTAAGAGAAAATTTGCCTTTAAAAAAGTTTTATAATTATTCATTTATGTTTTGAGATTCAAAATACCAGTTTCAAAATACCAGTGAGCCATCTTCTTCTTATTATTTAAATGGAAAGTGAACTCAGGTCATCTTGCTTGCCAGGCAAGGGCTGAGCTACTAGCTACATCTCTGACCTTTTTCAACACAATATATATAAAGATACAATTTCGTGACATCACCAGCTAAAAGGGTTAGGAAGGAAGTTGTGAAGGAAAACTCTTTTGTACATTATGAAAGTTCAAATCATGTGAACTCAAAATAGTGTTTCACTACTTTTAGATAGTAACCTGATCTCCAAGATAACCCCAGAGCAAATAGTCATGCAATATACAGAAGAGGATGTGAGAAATTAATATTTTGCAACAAAATGACAGCTACTACAACAACTAATGAAACACGATGAAGAGAATAATGAGTGAAAGAAAGACAAAAGTTCTGTACTACTTAACACAAACTAACAGCAAAAAGAAAGTCTTCTTTTTCAGTATTTCATTTAAATACAGATTCACTAATTTGTTCAAAACACAAAGATTGACAGAATAGATAAAAAACAAATGAACCACACATGTGTTGCCTACAAGAGAATCACATCAGATTCAGTGGCACAAACAGAAATATAGTTAAAGGATGGAATATAGAATTTCATGTAAATAGTAACCAAAATGCGCTGGGATGGCTGAACTAACATCAGACAGAACAGACTTTAAATGAAAAACAAAAGGGTTATAGAAAACAAACAGCATTAATTTTTTTAAAAAATTGTTACTGGTGTGTGTGCAGTGTATAATAATTCTTTGGTCCCAGCAGCTGGTACATGATCATGTACACCTTAATTCTGTCTCATAGCCTTCTTCTCCTTTCCTCTTCTCTCTACGTCTCTTGATTCCCTTTACTTATGCAAAGATATGTCTCTCTGTCTCCTATTATTTGTCTTTTAGTTTGCACTTTAATTTATTTAACAATGAAAGTTTCAATACAGCAAGAAGACATAATAATTATAAACATTTATGAAACTAATAAGATCCTATGAAAACCTATAGGGAAAAAATTAACAAAATTTTTAGAATATAAAGTTTTGGCAATTGAAATTTAAGATGTCAAAGACAGAACTAAGAAATTTACTCTAGAATAAATTAAAATTTTCAGTTACGACTGGAGGTAAATGTAAAGGAATGGAGATTCAGGTGACATGGATACTATGACCTGATATGAGGTGCAGGAAAAAAAACAAACTAATCTGGAATATTATTAGTTGATTTTTCTGACATCATTACTCGTGTACAGTATTTTTAAATTTCAGGAATATCATTTATACATTTATCCCACTGCTCCAAATGATTCTACTTGCTTTTTCTTTCACTTTTAGTTTGATTTCATGTTCTATATGTTTAAGGGAAACTATCCTACACATGTTAAAGTAAGGAGAAAAATAAATTGACTATGTAAGGTAATTAGGGAAAATTCATCAACTGGCAAAATCACTGACCTAATTAAAACTACCGATTTAATTACTAGAAACAGTATTAGGAACCAACATGTACAATGAAAATGAATGCATATTCTTATAAACACAAATAACAAGAATCACAACAAACGACCTTTACTAAGATTTTAAACTTTGAAAAGGTTTTCAAAATTTCACAGAGACCTAAATAAGCAGAGAAATCCCTTCTTATGACAGACTGTGCATAACAAATATTAAACAATAAGGAATTGGTATTCTGATATCTAAATGTAAATGATTTGATTCAAATGCAAGAAACTTACTTTTAATATATAGAGTTATCATGAACTCCAAGATCTATGTCATAACAAACATTGGTAATATGAAGAAGAATCTGAGGTAGAATCTCTATCATCCATGTATCTGTAACTTCACTTGTGTGTCATTTCTCATATATATATATATATATATGTATATATATACTCTCATATATGTATTCTTTCATCCATTCATCGCTTGATGAGCATCATATAGGTAATTTCCATGATTTAGCTATCGTGAGTTGCACTGCTATAAATATGGGTATGCATGGATCACTCTAATACAATGCCTTTACCTCTTTTAGAAAGATACTCAGAAGAGGTATAACTGGATGATATAGTATTTTTATTTTTGGTGTTTTGAGGCATCTCATGCCGATTTCCACTGTGGTCACACTAGTTTACATTGAAACTGATGTTTTCTTTTTCCTCACAGTCTTGCCATTATTTTTATTGTTTTTGAGTTCTTGAGGATAACCACTTTTACTGGAATAAGACACAATTTCAGAGTTGTTTTATTTTCATTTCTCTAATGGTCAAAGATGATGAACATTTTCCCATGTAAGTACTGGACATTTGTACTTCTTCTGGGCTATGTCTATTCATTTCAATTGCCCATTTTTAATTTAGGTCTTTTTGTTGGGGCCCTAATTTTTTTTCAGTGTTCTGTGCATTCTACATATTAGTCCTCTGTTCATAGTACCTGTAAAAAATGTTTTCTCATTTTTTTCCAGTTACCCTTCACTCTGAAATGTCTCTTCACTCTGTTGGTTGTTTCTTTGCTTTGTAAAGATTTTTTATTCTGGTGAGATCCTGTTTGTTACTATTTGCTAGTGATTTGCATTTCTCCAATGCCAAAGTTGCTGTATCTTTTTTGTATCCTTATTGGCTGCTCATACATCTTTTGAGTAGTGTCAGCTCATTTCAATTGCACATTTCTCAGTAAAGAACCACTAGTTTAAATGAATAACATTGACTTCCAGGAAGATGGTGGAACAGTAAGCAGCAGAGTAAACAGCTTCACTGAGAGATAGTCCAGATGCTAGAATATAGAATTGTAGGGAAGGCAAGGAGGGAAGTGTGTCCTCTGGACCCATGAAGAATCTCAAGTGACAATTGAAACACACAAAGAGAGTAAAAAGAAAAGCTTCAGTGAAGAAAAAGGCAATGGCTGGTGGCACCTTCACCCAGAGCCGGACCCACCGTGCAAGATGAGCTGTCGGAACCTGAGAACACATGGTCACAGCGACTGTGGCAGCTGGTGACCCCAGAGGCCTCTGCGAAGAGACACAGTGGTGGAAGGGGGCAGCAGATGCAAAGGACTGCACTGGCTGGTGGTGAGTGCAGAGGACTCAGTCCTCCCAAGGGAGATAGCAATTGGCCTGGACCCATTTTGGAGTTGGAGCAGATAAGCCCAGAACCAGAACTGCTGTGGGCTTCCTCCAGCAGCTCCTAGCTGGGTGCAGACTGGTGGAAATCACACGGACTGAGCCCTGACCCCACGTGCATTCCAGTGGCCATCACAGCGGTTCCCCACAGGTACACAGCTTGGTCAGGAGGCAGTGGCCAACCCCGCCCCTGGGCACACTACAGGAGTGTAGTGGAAGATCCCTGCTGGTGACCAGCCCAGGTCTGCAGGTGGTGGCCAGCTCCATCCCCATGCACACTCCAACAGCCATCGTGGGGTCACCCTGCCAGGGACGAGCTTGGTTGGGAGGCAGCGGAAGACTGTCCCCTTGCACACTCAGGCAGCCATCATGGAAGATCCTCTCTGGTAACCAGCTGGGAGGTGGTAACCAGCTAGGAGGCAGCAACCAGTTCCCCCACTGCACACACTCCACCAGCCATCAGGGAGCCAACACAGGCTGGAAAAAGTAGCAGACAACCCTGCACCAGCACACCAGTAGCCAGCACTGACTAGAAGAACCAAACTGTCTCACTTCAGAGAAATTGTAGCCAGTGCCAGAAGTGCCTGGGACCCCACTACACACTTGTCTGGAAGAACCCAGGAATATGTCAAGATGAAGAAGCAAGAGGAAGTCTCTGGCCTCCAAACCAAGTAGAGCAAGTCCAAGTGATGTAAACATGGAAGAGATTGGGAGTCGCACAACTGAAATTTCTGAAGTAATGGCATCTGAAATAAAGAAACAACTTCATGAGACTATATAAGAAATTAGAACAGAAATATTATCTCAGGCAAAATAAGAAATGAAAAGCATAATAAAAGAATTGTTAATCCCCTTTGAAGAAGACATAGATAAAAAATGGAGGCATATAGGAAAATGAATGAACACTATAAGAAAGATTTAGAATACATGAAACAGATTCAAAGAGATATCCAGGAAATTAAAAACTCCATTGAAGCTCACACAGCCCCCCACCCTAGAGACCTCAGACCTCGGACCTCAGCAACAGACCCTGGCACTTTGCCCCACCTGCACACCCCACCTACCCACCCCAGAGACCTACACCAGCCTGCAGAACATTGATGTCAGCACCTCTCTCTCTACCCTGGAGTCTTCAACAGCCTAGAGACCATCAGCACCCTGTTCACTACCTGTAAAACCCTGGTGGGCTGGTGGAAGCCTCAGCAACCCGTCACTCACACAGAGGACCCCAGCAGCCCTGCGACTGTGTGGTGAGTTCTCCCTTTAAGTAGAGGACATCAGTGGCTCAGCAGGAGCAGCAATGAGCCCTCCCTTTCAGGTGTAGGACTTTGCAAACCCAAAAAGAGTGTGGGTGAGTCCTTCTTCCATACAGAAAACACTGGGTGGGTTGAGGAGGAGGCTGATAAAGCCTCTCCCAACCTGGAGAAGGGTCTAGGAGACCTCTTATGATACAGTAGGGTCCCAGCTGAGGCACACAATATACCCAGGCAAATCTGGCAGCGTGGAATGGCCCAAAACCACAGTAACAATAGAAGCTAAGGGTTGGCTTGCATCAATACTCCTAGGCTGGTCAGCCTAGGGAGAACATAAGACTCACCCAAAAGAACCTGCAGGAGGAATCCAAGTGACTGGCCCCTCCACTTTACTGAGGGACTCAGCAATTGGACAAAAATCACCCATAGAGTAGGACTCTAAGACACATATAACAGTCACTAGAGACTAGTGGGATTGAAAAACCAAACTATAAACCCAAGAAGTGAAAATGACAAGATGAAAAAGCAAAATGCAATCTCAAACTTTCAGTCCATCAGGAACAAGTATAGGGCACATTTAAATAGAGGACACTAAAAGTCACACACCTGAAATTTCTTAAAAGATAGCAAGCGAAATAAAGAAAAAAATCCATGAAGCTGTAGAGGAAATCAGATTAGAAATAATCTCTCAGGTAAAGAAATCTTTGTAAAGGAATTACTCAGCATAGCTAGAGAAGATACACATTTTTAAAAAGTACAGGAGCATGGGTAAATGATCGAAACCTTGAAAGAGCAACTTAAGAAACAAATAGAAAGCATGAAAAAAATTCAAGGAGATATCCAGGAAATAAAAAGCTCCCTTGAAAGTTGGTGAAACCATTTAAATGAAGTTGAGGATAGACTTTCAGACCTCAAAGACAGGATTGCAACTAGCGATCATGAAGGGAAAGAACTTGTAAAAAATAACAAGGGAACATTAAATAACAATTCAACAGCTTCAAGATTATGCAAAAAGATTCAATATAAGACTAATAAGTGTCAATGAAAATGCAGGAGTCAACACAACTGACTTAAAAAAACTATTCACAGAAGTAATTGTGGAAAATTTCCCAAGCATGGGAAAAATCAGATATGCAGATAAGTGAGGCATATAAAATGCCAAACAGTCAGTCATAATAAAAATAACATATAATAATTAAGATCACAGACATACAGCATAAAAATGGAACACTAAAAGCTGTTAGAGAAAAGACACAACTCACATATCAAGGAAGGCCCATTAGAATCACAGCAGATTTTTCAGTACAAGCCCTCAAGTTAAGATGAGCTTAGAGTGAAGTATTTCAAGCCCTGAAAGAAAACAGCTGTCAGGCCAGATTGATGTACCCTGAAAAACTCTTTCAAAATTGATGGAGAGTTAAGATAGTTCCATGACAGAGCAACTGAAGAAATTCACATTTACCAAGTCAACCCTAGAAAGAATACTGAAAGACATAATAAAGAGAGACAAAAATGGCTTCAATTCCCAGAACAACAGAAAAAAAATAAGACCAGGCAGGACAAACAAACAAGGGGAAAAACAGGAAAACAACAGAAAATAGCATGATAAATTTGAACCAGTACATATCAGTTATATCCATCAATGTAAATGGCCTCAATTCACCAACTAAAAGAAAGGCTAACAGAATGGACCAAGAAACAGGATCCAACAATATGCTGTATACAAGAAACACATCTGACTCAAAAGGAAACTCATAGCCTAAAAGTCAAAGGATTGAAAACAATATTTCATGCTATAGGAACCCAGAAAAATGTGGGCATAGCTATTCTGTTTGCATAGAGTGTAAAATTCAAACCAAAAATGATCAAAAGAGATGAAGAAGGTCATTATATACTGGTTAGGGGGAAAACTCAAGAGGAAGAGCTAACAATCATAAATATATATACACCAAATACAGGAGCACACAACTATATAAGACAGATACTAATGGACATGAAAAACCAAGTATGCAATAATGAAATCATAACAGGGGACCTTAATACCCCATTGTCACCTAGAGATAAATCAACTAGACAACAATTTGGCAAAGAAATAACAGAACTGAATCAAACCTGTGAACAAATAGACTTAGTAGATGTTTACAAAGTGTTCCACCCAACAACACCAGAATACACATTTTTCTAAGCTGCACATGGGACATTCTCTAAAACAGACCATACATTAGCCCACAGAACATGCTTAAGTAAATGCAAAGAGATTAAAATTATACCATGCATATTATCTGATAATAGTGCATTGAAATTGAAAATTAACAGTAAAAGAAATTGCAAAACCTACATAAAAACATGGAAATTAAATAACAATCTCTTGAACAACCAATGCGTTACAGATGAAATTAAAAAAGAAATTAGACAATACCTAAAATTCAATGAAAATGCAGATACAACATATTGAAACTTGTGGGACACAATGAAAGTGGTCCTAAGAGGAAAATATATAGCAATGAATTGTCTCATCAATAAAACAGAATGAGCACAAATAAATACCCTAATGCTACACCTCAAACTTCTAGAAAAAAAAAGAGCATGTCAAACTCAAAGTTCATACAAGAGAGGAAATTATAAAGATCAGAGCAGAAATTAATGCAATTGAGACTAAGAAAATAATATAAAGAATTAGTGAATCAAAGAGATGGTTCTTTGACAGAAAAAACAAAATTGATAAACCTCTAGCCAACCTTATCAAGAAAAAAAATTTAAATTCATGCAATAAAGAATGGAAAGGAAGAAATTACTACAGATCCCATGAAAATTCAGAAGATTGTGAATGCCTACTTTGAAAATCTTTACTCACATAGGGTGGAAAACACAGCGGAAATGGACAAATTCCTAGAAAATTATGAGCTATCAAAGCTGAATCAAGAAGATATAAAAATTTTGAATGACCCATTTTCAACTACTGAAATTGAAAATGTGGTTAAAAACTTACCAACAAAGAAAAGTCCAGGTGATAGATTCATGGCTGAATTCTACAAGACATTTAGAGAAGATTTAATGCCAATACTATTCAAACTCTTCAATGAAATTGAAAGGGAAGCAATCCTCCCTAACTCATTCCTGAAGGCAAGTATTACTCTGATACCAAAACCAGAGACAGACTCAATAAAAAAGGAAAACTATAGGCCGATCTCCCTAATGAACATCAATACAAAAATTCTCAACAAAAGACTGGCAAATAGAATGCAGCAAATCATCACGAAGATTTTACATCATGACCAAGTGGGACTATTCCCAGGAATGCAGGGATGGTTTAGCATATGCAAATCAATAAATGTAATACACCACATCAACAGAGATGAAGACAAAAATCACATAATCATTTCAATAGACACAGAAAAAACTTTTGATAAAGTTCAACACTTGTTCATGATAAAAAAAACCTTACAGAAAATCGGAATAGATGGCATCTACCTCAATCTGATAAAAACCATCTATGACAAACCAACAGCCAACATTATACTATGTGGACAAAAACTGAAAGCTTTCACTCTAAAATCAGGAACAATAGAAGGATTTCCACTATCACCACCTCTATTTAATGTAGTTCTGGAAACATTAGCCACAGCAATCAGTCAAGAGAGAGAAACAAAAGGAATAAAGATAGGAAAAGAAGAAGTTAAATTATCACTATTTGCAGATGACATGATACTCTACATAGAAGACCCTAAAAACTCCATTAAAAGACTACTAGAGTTAAATAAATTCAGCAGTGTAACTGGATACAATGTCAATACTCAAAAATGAATAGTAGTCCTGTACACAAACAACAAACTCACCGAGAGAGAAATTATGGAAACACCTTTCACAACAGCACCCCCAAAAATGAAATACTTAATAATCAATGTAACAAAGAGCATAAAAGACCTATTTGCTGAAAATTATAGTACTCTAAAAAAGGAGATTGATAAGGATGTTAGAAAATGGAAAGATATCCCTTGCTCTTGGTTAGGGAGAACCAACATTGTGAAAATGGCCATACTCCCAAAACTGTTATACAGATTTAATGCAATTCCAATAAAAATTCCATTAACATACCTTGCAGATCTAGAGAAAGCACTCCTAAAATTCATCTGGAACCAATGGACCTAGAATAGCAAAGGCAATTCTAGGCAACAAAAAAGCAAAGCAGGAGACATCTCAATCCCTGACCTGAAATTACACTACAAAGCTACTGTAATAAAATCAGAATGGTACTGGCCAAAAAAAAAAAAAAAATAGACCCGAGGATCGATGGAACAGTTTAGAAGATGCAAATACAAATACAAAGACACTCAATCACCTTATATTCAATGAAAGGGCTAAGCATGTTTGCTGGAAGAAAGATAACCTCTTTAATAAATGGTGCTGGAAAAATTGGCTTTCCACGTGCCTAAGAATAAAACCAGACCCATGTCTATCACCATACACTAAACTAAAGTCAAAATGGATCAAAGATCTAAACACTAGAAGAGAAACACTAAATTTACTGGAAGACAAGGTAGGCAAAAATGTTGAAGACATAGGGGTAGGCAAAGAGTTCCTAAACAAAATGCAAACTGCATGGGAAGTATTTCAAAGAATCAACAACTGGGATCTCATTTTGTTAAAAGACTTTTTCACTTCAAAAGAAATCACCAATAAAGTGAAAAGAGAGCCCAAAGACTAGGAAAGAATTCTAACCAACTGTCCCTCAGAAAAAGGACTTATATCCAGAACATATAAAGAATTGAAAAACATCAGGCCCACCAAATTCAAAGACCCAATCCAAAAATTGGCATCTGAGATGAACACACACTTCTCAGAGGAAGAAATACAAATGGCAAATAAATACATGAAAAAGTGCTCAACATCACTGGTCATTCAAGAAATGCAAATTAAAAAAACATTGAAATTCCATCTCACTCCAAAAGGAATGGCTGCCATCAAGAAATCAACTAATTACAAATGTTGGCGGGGCTGTGGGGAAAAGCAATGCTTCTCTACTCTTGGTGGGAGTGTAGACTGGCGCGACCACTATGGAAATCAATATGGAGATTCCTCAAAACACTAGGATAGGAAATACCTTTCAATCCAGCTATTACACTTCTGGGTATTTTTCCAGAAAAATTG
>RJWM01045177.1:0-12922 GCA_004363535.1 Dasyprocta punctata | reverse complement strand
CAATGGTTGCAATTTGTGCATTGTTATCTTTAAAATGGTTTCTTACATTAACAGATATAGACATGCAAGATTGATCCAATCATATGAGTATTAATTGTTCCCTCTCAATAACGAATACATTGAGCAGTGTTCTTTTTAGTTATCTTACATATACACATATACAGGTTTATATCCCCTCCTCTTCCCTTTTCCCTTTCCGATCACTGGCATTTGTGATTGGTTTGTTTTCATTAATAAATAACAGATGCCAGAAAAAGAACTATGAGTTACATATAAAGCCTCATTATACTGTCCAATTACAGAATAAACTAGCTGAAAAATAATTGAGATCTCTACACCTTTCTCAGACATGAAAATGAATGTGAAATTTTTTCAATCAAATTTTCAAAAAGTAATAAAAATTGATGCACCATCTTATTGACACAAATTAACAAACTACCGTGATGAACATATATGTACAAACACAGTTTATTGTTCTGGTTCATGGAGAAGAAACAAAATGTACAATGCCAAATATGATTTACCTATACCAGAGTATAGACTTTTTATTTTACTTTATTTTAAAGTTAATAAAACCAAATGAAATGAAACAGATAAAGGCAAACGAAACAAAACAATGAGAGCAATACTGGACTTCAAAACATGATAATAGGAAATCAGCAATGGTGAACATAATATATCTTGTTATCTTTAAAAAAGCTGCACAAACTATAAGACATAATAAAATCAAACATATACACCAGAATAAAACCAATCAAAACAAAGCCATGAAAATGATACAGGACTTCAAAACAAGATAATAGGAAATCAATAATGGCTACTATAATATATCTTGTTATCTTCGAAAGAGCTGCACATTTCATAAGACATAATTAAGTCAAACAAAACAGAACAGAATAAAACCAATGAAAACAAAACCATGAAAGTGATACAGGACTTCAAAACAAGATAACAGGAAATCAACAATGACTACCATAATATATTTTGTTAACTTCAAAATTGCTGCCTATACCATCAGACATAATAGAATCTAACAAAACAAAACAGAATAAAATGAAACAAAACAAAGCAATAAAAACAATACAAGACTTCAAAACAAGGTAATAGGAAATTAACAATGGCTACTGTCTTCTCTTGATTTACACATTTTCTCCCCTTTTACCTTCACAATATGTATTGTATATTTTGACTGACTCCTTCAGTTTTTATACTAGGGAAACACCACGAAGTTCACCCGTGTGAGTTCAAACCATTTCAGTCATGGTCATAATCTCAAGTTAACCTTTAAATGCCTTGAGATTATCCTTCCTTATAGTTTAGTTGCTTTCCATTATATAAAAATATCATATCTTTCCTATCCATTCTGTGGTTGATGGGCAAGCTACCCATGCTTTTTTCTGGGTTCCTGTCACGTGAAGTATTGTCTTGTCTCCTCTGACCTTCAGTCCATGAAAGATCTTTCAAGTCAAACGTGTTTCTTGAATACAGCATATTAATAGAACTTGTCTCCCAATCCACACTGCCTGTGTTTCTTTTCATTGGTGAATTGAGGCCATACACATTAATGGTTATGATCAACATGCACTGGCTCAACTCTGCCATGCTATCCTCCTGCCACTGGGTCCCCTTCTTCCCCTCCCCCACTTCAATCTCCTGCTACTGTTCCTGGAACTTTGATCATCTTTATCTCTTTCTAGAATATCCTTCAGCACTCTTTATATGGTTTGTTTGGTGGTCATTATTCCTTCGGTTGTTCTTTATCATGAAAGTACCTTATTTCTGTATTAATTTTGAAAAAAAATTGCAAGATACATCAATCTGGTTTGGAAGTTTCTTTCTTTCGGGACTTGAAACGCATCACTACAAACTCTCCTTGACTTGATGGTACGTTGAGAAGTTTGCCATGATTCTGATGGGTTTTCCTTTATAGATGACTGTTTCTTTTCTCTAACAGCTTTTAATAGTCTGTTCTTGTGCTGAATTTCTAGGATATTGGTTATTATGTGTCTGGGTGTAGATTTATTTTGGTTATGGCTACTCGGAGTGCTATATGCCTCGTTTATCTGTAAGTCAGTTCCTTTTCCCATGCTTGGGAAGTTTTCTGCTATTATCTCTATATATAATCTTTTTATGTCATTTGTGTTAATCCCCTTTCTTTTTTGCTGACACCTATCACTCTTAAATTATTTTTCTTGGTGTCATCTTGCAACCATTGAATTGTTATTTCCTGGTTTCTTGTTATTTTTAAGAGATCTTTCCTTTCATGATGACTAGCTGCAATCCTGTCTTCAAGGTCTGAAAGTTTATCTTCAGTCTCTTTCAAGCGACTTTGCCAGCTTTCAATGGAGTGTTTAATTTCCAGGATATCTCTTTCAATTTGTTTCATGCCTTTTAGTTTTTTCCTGTTCTGTTCAAGGTTTCCATCATTTTACAATGCTCATCTTTTTTTACTTGTGTCTTCTTAAGATATGCTCCACATTTCTTTCATTATATTTGTCATTTGTTCTTTTACCTGAGATATTATTTCTGATGTGATTACTTTTACAGCCTCAGGAAGTCATTTCTTTACTTTGGTTGCTACACTGTCAGAAATTTCTGGTGTGAAACTTCTAATTTCTTCAGTTTCTATGTCTCCTAGACTTGTTCTGTGTGGGCTGGACATCTGAGATTACCTTTTGCTCCTTCATATTGACATTTTCCTGGGTTCCTCGGGACAAGCCCGCTGTGGGGTCCCAGGAGCTTCTCACATTGGCTGCCCATCCGTAGTGTAGGAGAATGGGTCAGGCACCTGGGTTTCTCCTACCCTAAGTTCCCAGGGAGGCAGTAGGTGCAGGGCTGGCTTCTCCATACACATGCAGCTACACTAAGACTCCCCCAATGGTGGAAGATGTGCAGGAGAGTGGCTGGCTGGTTTTTCCACTAGTGCTGCCTACAGGGCCCTGATAGCAGCTGGCAGGCTCATGAGGGCATCTGTGATCAGTTTCTTCTTCTGCTGTTTACAGTTTTGTGATAATGACCATGTTGCATCCCAGAAATGTGCTGGATATGGCCTCTGGATGTGGGGGCTGAGACTGAGCTTCTGTCAGGGGAGTTCTTCAGAGTTACTGCTGCTTCAGATGATTCCACATTACTGGCCTCACTGATTACTTCATCCTCCAGAGGTGTGTGTGTGTGTGTGTGTGTGTGTGTGTGTGTGTGCATCTGTACACTGGGATGTTGTCCTGGGTGTTGGGGCTTCCATATGTCTTACACTCTTCCAAACTGGCCCACCCTACAGGATGTAATGGAGGGGCACAGAGTTCAGACTCACCGTCTGCCAGCCAGCTCATCCTTTGGGATGTAATGGTCAGAGTCTATACTTTTATTTTTTATTTTTTGGTCAGTACTGGAGATTGAACTCACAACCTCACACCCACCAAGCAGGCACTTAGGACACTGAGCCAAACTTCTGGCCCTATTTTTTTTGAGGCAGGGTTGCACTATGTAGTTCAGGCCAACCTTGCTTGTGTTATAGCCCATGCCGTCCTGGAACTCACAATTCTCCACCTACCTCAGCCTCCCAAGTGCTGAGATTAAAGGCATGTGCCACCATGCCTGGGTGAGAGTCTATAGTTTTTAAAGAAGATACACTTCTTTTTTTAATGTAAACTGTTCATTGCCAAATGGCCTATGTAGAATTAAGTGTAAATATTTTTATGTATTTGGTATTTACTGATGGACAGCTTTCCATATAATAAATTTGTATTATGTAGTATACTTTTTCATTAAAATAGAATTCTTCAGATCATCACATAAAAAATCTGTATCAACTGAATGCTTTATAGAACTTGCAGACTGAAAAGAATGGGTTATAGGATCTTAGGTATGGACCAAACAGAGGCAGTTGTTGTCTCTATTTATAGTATTTTTATTAAGGACAAGTTGAAGTTAAGACAGATGTAACAAGTACTAAATAAAATCTTCTTCTTCATTCTGATTTTAATAATGTTCACAAAAGAGCTTTTGTATACATATTTTCAGAAATTCCTCATATAAAGTAAATCAGAGGATATTTATATCAAAATAGAAAAAAATTAAAGTATTCTAAACACTGAGCAGTATTTAGTTAGTATTTAATTAATTTAAAGCATAATCATACATTTACAAATGTACACAAAAATGAATGCAGTTCAGTCATAAAGAAGTCCAATTATTTCAATTATATGGAATGCTAAAACAACTTAGACACAATTGTCTTCCTAATAGACTCTTTCACATCCTTGTTCCTGAGGCTGTAGATGAGGGGATTCAGCATGGGGATCAGGACTGTATACAGGGCAGTGGATACTTTGACAAGAAGCCAGGAGTTCTTGGAGCTGGGCACACAGTAGAGAAGGAGAGGGTGGCATGGAAGATGCTGATGGCAGTCAGGTGGGAGGTGCAAGTAGAGAAGATTTTTCAGAGTCCACCCTTGGAGGGCATCCTGATGATAGTCACAACTATGACCACATAGGAAGCAAGAATGATCAGGAGGCTGCAAGCCTCACTCAGAATAGAAATTATTAGACATGACAGGAGGAGTCCAAGCATGATATTGAAATGATGGCAGAATATTCACAGCCAAAATGATCAATGACTTTAGAGTTACAGTAAGTTAGTAACAAAAGGGAATGTGTAAGTATCAAGGAACACAGTCCACCCCACATGTGCGTCCCTGCTACCAGGAGATCACAGAGCTTAGGCGACATAGCAACTGTGTAGAGCAGGGGGTTACAGATGGCCATGAACCAGTTATAGGCCATCACTGCCAGCATGAACATCTCTGTAATCACAAACGTGCAAATGAAGAAAAATTGTGTCATGCATCCCTTGAAGGAGATCGTCCTTTCTTCCACAATTAAGATCTCTAAGAGTTTGGGTGTAAAAACACTGGAATAGCAAATATCTAAGAAGGAAAGGTGGCTGAGGAAAAAGTACGTGGGCGTGTGAAGTTTAGGGCTGATCCTAATGACAAAGAGAATGCCCAGGTTCCCCAACAAAGTGACTGTGCAGATGGTCAGGAACACCAGGAAGAGGGGCAACTGGAGCTGTGGGTATTCTGAGAACCCCACCAGGGTGAATGAGGTCACAAAACTTTGGTTTCCCAAGTGAAGCAGCATGATATTTCACATTTTATGAAGTGAAAATGATGGGAAACTAAATTTGAGTTCTGACTTTATAAGGTGCTTTTGTAGACACTCCAATGAGAGTTGACATGAGACTGTGAAGTCAATGATGGTCAGTTTGCATCTGTGAATGTTGTGTCTCTGACTTTTTCAATATGGAAAAATTTCTTCATTCTTCAGTAGTATTTTTTAAATGTAAAATAAAAATACTGTGCAGTAATTCCCTGTCTTACCATCATCTGAGTCCCAAACTTTCACAGATAGGAATGAACTTGACATTATGAACATTTGTAAATGAAAACAAATCACAGAAGTGCTTCATGTGTCTGACAGACACAGTCACGGTTGTGCTGCTGTGTGCTGTCTGTACAGTGCAATAGAATACAGCAGCACAGCACAGTCTGGAGTTACTGTGTTTGTGTGTGTATTTTCTTTTTTTATGATTTACATTGTATATTTGTTCCAAAAGAGTATATGCTCACTTTGTTGTACTTACAAAGGAATCTAATTTACAAATGTTTTCCCAGAATGGAACTGATTCATATGTCAGAACTTATTACATCTATCAGTCCTATCACATATAAATTATGCATAAATATATGTGATATCTACAAATCTCCATCATGAAATATAGTCATATAATAACAAAGGAGACATACAGCAAAATCACAGCAGCACTGAACAGAATGTTGGCTTCCCAGAATCATGTCAGCAGATTCTTTCAGGAGAGTGAATATATTTAATGCATTACAGGTAGATAAGTTAAGTCAGATATTTACAATTCTGTGCTGATATGCTGAATGTTTGCCCTTCTGCACTCATCCTAGTTAATGGATTCATCAAACAAATTTTAAATGATCTCATAAAAATTTCTGACAATAATATTTTTGTTGCAAATATACTATATGGTAATTTATAAAGCTCAAAAGTTCAGTATTATAAAATGATTTCCTAAGAAAATATTCTTATATTTTATATTATGTTTTGCTCTTGATGTGGTCTGTTCTTAGTAAATATTGTGTTAAACATTCCAAACTACTAAGAAGGAAATTTTTCCAAATGTATCATATGGATTCAGCATTACTCTATTCGTAAAGCCAGATGTCCACACTGAAATGGACAGTACAGGCTAATATATACAGAAATGCTCCTAAAAATAGTAGGACATTGAACCTCACAGCACATTAAATTTATATTGAGCATGATCAAATGGGAATCATGTCAGACATGTAAGAATAGTTAAACACATGCAAATAATAAACATGAAGGACCCAATCAACAGAATGAATCGTAAAAGAACATCAGAATTTCAGTAGGAGCAGAAAAGGCATTTGATACAATTTAACATTCCTTCATCACAGAAAACCCTGAATAAATTAGGTATAGAATGACCATACCTCAAGTAATAAGAGCATGTATAATGAGCCAATAAATAACATTATACTGAATGGAGAAAACATGAAAGATTTCTAGAAGAAGGAAGCTCAATTTCACAAATGGAGATGAATATATATGTATGTGTATGTATATATATATATATATATATATATATATATGTATATTTATAAACTTGAATATACAATTATAAAACTCCAAATAGTCCACTGTGGCAAGATAGTAAATGGTTTAAACAATGTCAATTGATATAAAATCAGGATACTTAATGGCATTACTACAACCCAATAACAAATAGAAATCCAGAAAACAATCCCATTTATGAGAACTACATAGGAATATACATTAAGATTAGTTGAAACAAGGAAATGAATTATTCCTCCACTCCAGTCTATGTACTCATGAAAGAAATTAAAGAAATCTCCCTTTCTCTCTCTCTCTCTCTCTCTGTCTCACACACACACTTACATAGAAAGTTACTCCATATTTATGAACTGGAAATATTAATTTTGTTAAAATGTCTGTTCTACCCAAAGTAATTTACAGATTCAAGGCAATCTCTATGAAATTATCGATGATATTCTTCCCAATGCTAGGAAAATAACAGTTTTATGGAACTAGAAGGAAACATATAGTAGTCAAATAATCTCAATCAGAAGAATGAAAGATTACATTACTTGACTTCAAAATACACAACAATACTTTAGTTATCAAAAAAAATTGTATTAGAAAAACTACCAAAGAGTCCACTCTGACAAAATAGAATAGATGCAAACCCAAGTACTCAAAGTCAATCAATTTTCAACACATATGGAGAAGGGAAAATCACAATAATTGGTGGGTATGGGAAATCCACATGCTGCCTAATGAGACTAGAATCCTCACTGCCATCAATCACAAAATTAATTCAAAATGGCTTGAAGACTTCAGTGTAAAACATGAAACTCCTAGAAGAAAACATAGAGGAATTGCTGCAGGATATCGGAATATGAAACAGTGGTTTGCACAAGATTTCAAAAGCACAAGAAAGAGGAGCAAGAATAAAAATGAATGGCATCACACAAAACTAAATATCATACTCACAAAAAAGAAATCAGACACAAGAGTGAAGATCTATGATCTATGACAAGAGTTAAAATATTTGCTGAATATATTACTGACAAGGAATTAATCTCAACAATATACAAGGAGCTGAAAAGCTCAATACCAAGTAATGCAATATTTTTGAAAACTGAGCAACAAACTTAATAAACATCATTCTAAAGAAGATGTACAAATCTACAAAAATGTTGTCAAACACCACTAAACATTAGGGAAATACAAATCAAAATCATGAGATATTACCTCAGAATGGTTATTATAAAAAGACAACAAATGTTGATAAGATATGGAAAAAAATCAAGGCATCTATAATGTGAACAAGAATCCAAATGAATACAGCCCTAATACAAAACAAAAATAAAGTTCTCAAAACATAATTACAAGCTGTGCTACCATATGATCCAGTACTCTGCCTATTGAGTTTTTCTAGAGGAAATAGAATCAGTCTGTTGCAAAGAAATCTCCATTCTCAAGTTTATTGCAGTACCATTCACAGAGGCCCTGACATGGAAACAAGTTAATATCCATCAGCTGATGAGTAGGAAAAGAAAATACAGTACTAATATAATAATTTTGAAGCATAAAAATAATGTGATCCTGTCATTTGGAACCATGC
The DNA here is from genome assembly GCA_004363535.1 of Dasyprocta punctata. Taxonomy (NCBI): domain Eukaryota; kingdom Metazoa; phylum Chordata; class Mammalia; order Rodentia; family Dasyproctidae; genus Dasyprocta; species Dasyprocta punctata. The sequence goes on along the minus strand of RJWM01045177.1, from coordinate 4,666 downwards.
AGTAGAGTAGGAAATTATTAAATGAAATACACCAAACACAGAAGGGCACTTATTGTACGATGTCACTCATGTGTCAAACCTAAAGTTTTCACCTTACAACAGTTCAGTATGGGTTGACAGCTCCAGGAAGCAGAGGAGAGAGAGAGATGGGATGTTTTCCAGCATCAGACACCAAGTTACCTTGAGATTGGAGCAAGGAGATCCTGGGCAGATGGATTATAGATAAACAATCATTTCTTGTGCACCTCAGAAAGTTAAAAGAAAGAATTTTGAATTTTTTAACAAAGTATATAATGTTTTAGGAGATAGATATATTTATCCTGATTTAAACGTTACACAATGCATATGTGTACTGAAACTTCATATAGGAGTAACACATTAATGTGTACAGTTTTTATATTTTATAGATTTGTTATAGCATAAACTTAATATAAAGAAAGCCAATGTTATGCCCTATTTCATTCATCCCCAAATTCTCACTACTCCTTGCATGACCCATCATCTGATTGACGGAATCCTGACCACACATCCTGCCTAGGTCAAGACTCTTCCTAGAGCTCTGCGCTATCATGTCAGTCTTTAATAACATTATGGATCATCAGGGATATTTCATTTACCTACATCTCAGTACAAGGTGGACAAATTATTAAAAATTCTTTTATTCACCTCCAGAAGTGCACCACAGTGTGTTAAATGTATGCCTTGAATGTAATAAATACAGGTTGTTAGGGCAAAATGGAAGACCTTAGGTTAGAAAAATTTAAAGTTCTTCTTTCCTTTTGTGTCTTATAGCCATTTTTAGAGCAAAGTCCACACTTTATTTTTAGTGTTTCCAAGGAGAAAAAGTGCATTAAAATGACCACAAGCTACAATAATTGTTAAAATAAAGTTTTAGACAATAATTCTGGGAAAATAAGTCACCATATTCTTTGGAAATAATGTTTCTAAGTAGCAAAGTTAGTGATTTTGAATTCACTGTACTCATGGTTAAGAATTACAAAACATAAAAAAGCCCTATGGCTTTGGATTTAGGGGTACTGTTAGTTTTAGTATTAACATTCAGCTTTGAACTCAGCCTTCTATTTATTTCTTAATTCAGTGACATAAAAATATATTATCTTATTGTTTTCCCATCATAATCCGATGTTTTCTGCTTATTCTTTCACAAACTTAGGCTCTGATTATAATAAGGTTAGTCATAAAAAAATGAAAACAAATTGAAAAACATCCCTCCATCTTCACTCCCACCATCACCAAGTTTTATTTCAGTTGAAAGTTCCTTGTCATAATCCCTGTCCAAAAGCTTTGCATATAATAGCTTAAATTTTGTGAGAGTGCTTTATGATAAAATGCAACACAGTCAAACTACTGCACATGTTCCTATAACAGTTCCAAAAAGCACACAGATCCATTATTTTGTTGCAAAATACAATTTTCAATTGATTACAATATTTCAAATTTTATTCTACATGAATCATTATTTTCTGTAACTCATTGAAGTGGTTCCTTTTCTCTAGGGTTTTGTATATATCTTGTTTTAATTACAAGTTCTCTACATAGCTCACCTAAGAAAAAGTACTTATTTAATCAAAATATAACTATATTTCTCCTGTTCTATTTTCTTTCATTTAGATTACCACAATGTGTATAATAAACCTGTCATACTTTTATATTTTATATATACAGTCTTTTATGTTTTACTTTATTTTTCCTGAATCATTCAGTGCCATGAGGGCACTTATATTTATTAATAACCAGAGGAGACCTAATGTGTCACTGAAAGACTTGATTTCAAATTCAGTAGACGATCCCAGGAAGAGTCAAAGAAGAGTTCAGCACCTTGAATATGTATCATTGGGTAAACTTAAGTAAAAATTACTGTCCCTCAGCTTCAAAATTTCCCTCCAGAATTTTTCTGAGTTTCAATATATACCATATGTGAATGAAACAATAACGAACACTGAAACAACTTACCAAGACTTACATTTTTTCTGACATATTTTAAGTCGATTACATCCTGTTATTAAAAAGTGATGTGCACAAAATCCTTTCGAATTGAAATCTACTCATAGATATTTCCATTACTTTAAAAGTACTGAGTAATTTGCCGAATAGAGTTCAGTATGATGCTAACTAATGATGTGGCAACTCACAAATTTTCGGGGATGGGGATACAGACCTCTTGTTGGAGAGTCAGACCTTGAAACTGCATTCCATGATCACCTCGTTTGCTTTGCATTCAACCATTTGACCTTGGGGACTCAGACCCTAGAGGATTCCATGTTTGCTATCATGAACAAAAAAACAAAGCAATTAGAGAAAAAAAATTCTTCTTCTGTGATTTTCAATATAGTTTTTTCTTAGTCATTAATATGTTGATATACATGTCTTTAAAAGCAACTAAAAAAGCAAACAATGTAACTTTACATAAAGTTAAGTTGTTTATCTGAAATTCAAGGGAAAACCAAAAGCACAGTTATGTCTGCAACAACCTAATAAAAAAAAACTGATCTCTGAAAACAGTACTTCCTGTTTTCTTGTTATTTTTGTTCCTAGTTTGCAGATAAATTAGTTTGGCATATAAACCAAAACTAAGACAAGAAAAACAGCTGAAGTCTACATGACTCAAAAGCATTCGTGGAGCATCCGATTTATAAAATTACCAATTCTCCATACTTCTGCATTCCAGCCTTCAGTGCCCACGCTCCAACCTTTGTGCAGTGTGGGACATGGATTTGGACCAGGTAATTTCTGTGCATGGTGCTCACTTCTTTTCATTTTCCAATATGAAATTTCTACTTTAAATCATTTTATAAGTTTTGAACATGTTTTTAGATTTAAAATCCATAATTGGGCATTTCCATAGAGGAGAGGAGGAAGAGGGAAAGAGAAAGGGGAAAAGAAGAGAAAGGGAAAAGAAAGAAGAAGAGATAAATTGCTTAAAGAATGAAAACTAGTTTTCAAGGTAATATGTTGTATTTTACAGAGAAGAAGTTTTTACTTAGAATACTATCTAGCTTCCCGTTGATTTTCTTAAGGAGTTTTGATTTTTATTCTGTATCTAAAAAGTCATCATATCATATCATAGTGATCATGCATAGTCGTGTTAATAGCAGCACAATTCATAACAGCGACATCTTGGAGAAACGTATCTGCTCATCAACAGATGCATAAATAAAGAAAATGTGGTATTTACACACAAGAGAGAATGAGACAAAAAATGTACAACAGACACTGTGAAAGTGAAAGGGGAAGAAACTGCTCAAAGGGACGAACAACTGGGATGGGGGAAAAGAGAAAGAAAGAAAGGAAAAGATTATTATACGCGCGATAGATAACTATACTACTAATCCCCTGCTAGTTCATCAAAAGCAATGGTTTGTGCTTTCATTGTCTGTTTGTTTGATCATTTTTTCATGACTGTATCTTGTAATCTGAACAACTACTTTGAAGGTAAGAATACACAATATATTAACCATTGTTAATCTATTATTTTGTTTTGAAATTCTGTGTCATTGGTTTTTTTTTTCATTTCAAAATTTGAAAAGAGAGAGAGAGAGTACTACCCTGCCATAAAGAAGGATAAACATGAGTCATTTTAGGAAAATGGGTGCACCGTAAGACCATAATATTAAGTAAAATAAATCAGACAGACAAGTTTAAATACTGCATGGTTTCTCTTGTATGTCAACCAGAAAGTATAAACGAAGATCATCAAAAAGGTGAACAATGGGAAGTAGGTAGCGAGACTTTTTACAGTGTGGCAGGGAACTGAGACACACAGGAAGAGGACGGAAAGAGGATGAAAAGGAATTAAGCTGTGCCATGTACATGAGATCGGAGACGGAGAACAGCCAGGGCTCCCAGACCAATCCCCTTACACTGATTGAGGGCTGAGTGCAGTCCGGAACCGACGGCACGGCTGCAGCCCGGTCTAGAGACGTTTTGGAAAACACTCGTGGCCCAAACTAAGCCTAAAACAAAAAGTTAAAAAAAAAAAATACCACCCCTGATAGGGGCTGCAGGAATAAAAAAAAAAAAAAAAAAGGCAAGAGCAAGCGGCTGGCATTGAGAAGCACCTTGCCCAGCTACATGGCTACATGAGCCATCAGAAAGCAAGCTGGAGCAACCAAAGGGGCTGATGGAGGTCACCCTGAGGCAGCGGGGACAGGGGGAAAGGGAGACTCACCCTAAACCGCACCCTCAGAAAGCCAAGGCCATTGAGACAGCTTGAAATTGGAGCTGGGGTGCATGCGCAGGAACGCTGAGGCCCCCCCCCCCCGTCACGGGCAAGAAAGAGGCAGACCTAGGGGCTGCTCAGCAGCCATAACCCGCGTGGAGGAAGCACACTGGGGACTTGAGGCTGCGGAGCCCAGGCACCGAGCCAGGCAGCGGGGGAGAAAGCTGCAAGGAAGGACAAAGCTGCGTGGAGAAGGCGCAGTGACTCCAGGTGGAGTTAGAAGAGACCCAGCGCTAGCCGGGCGTGGTGGCGCACGCCTTTAATCCCAGCACTCAGGAGGCTAAGGTAGGTGGAGTGTTGTGAGTTCGAGGCCGGCTTGGGATACGACGCAAGTGCAAGGCCAGCCTAAGCTACATAGTGCGACCCTGCGTCAAAAAATTAGGGCTGGGAGTTTGGATCAGTGGCTTAAGCGCCTGTCTGGCAGGT
>RJWM01045176.1:0-12933 GCA_004363535.1 Dasyprocta punctata | reverse complement strand
GGGTCAGTGAAGATCCATCCCCAACGGGGCTCTTGTGCTGGGGGCCAGTTCCTGCTAAGGGTGGGCTGGGCTCTAGAGAGCCCTCACGGACACTCCAAGGATTCCTTGAGCACCTCAGGTGGCAGCTGATGGACAGTCCTGGTTGGAGGATTTGAGTGCCACATCGCAGAACTGAGGACTCAGGAGTTCAGGTGTCCAGGGGTAGGCACAGGGGGATGGGGTCATTGGGTGGCAGACAGGGGAAGTGACCTTTAGGCCATGAGCCATCTGAACCACAGAGGAGACTGACAGGGGCCTGGGTAGGGCCAACCAAGGGCACACCAAGGCCAGGGTAGGACCCTGGTCAGCGCAGGCAAGCTCAGGACCACGGAGAGCTCCAGGGGAGCTTCCTGGTCACCTCAGTGACAGCTGTCACTGTGTACCCCAGGGCTGCTGCTGCCTGCTTGGCTGACCCCTCCATCGCAGCCTCCAGAACGCACCTGGCTGCCCTCAGCCTGGGTGCTGACTCTGAGGTCATGGCTGGGTCATTGTGATGGTCAATTTTAGAGGTTACCTTGACTGGGTTAAGGAACAGCTAGGGCAGGGGCCAGGCGTTACTTCTGAGTGTGTCTGGGAGAATGTGACTGGAGGAGATGGTGTGAGTGGTGGATGCAGTGGGGAAGACCCGCCCTCAGGGTGGGGAACAGTCCAACCGCCTGGGAACTAAGAGGACAAGAAGGCGGAGAAAGTGTATTTCTCCTGTGATCTGGAGCTGGGACATTCCTGCTCTTGGACGTCAAAACTCCAGGCTCTCTGGCCTCGGGACTTCCTGACTTAATACCAGAGACCCTGGCCAAGTTCTCAGCCCTCTGGCCTGGGACTGCGAATTACACCACCAGCCCCCCTGGTCTTGATGCCTGGGCCTTGGACTGAGCCACGCTGCGGGCATCCCAGGGTCTTCAGCTGGTGGACAGCCTGCCATGGGACTTCCCTGCCTTCACAATCAGTGAGCCACTTTCCTCCTCTTTTCTCGTCTGTCTGTTTGTCTGTCTGTCTTTCCAGAGATGGGGAGAGGGGAGATAATCTCAGCTCAGCTTCTGGGGCATGGCTACAGATTCACACTGCTGCAGTCCTGGCTCAGCCTCCACCTGCTGTGTCAAGGGTGAACCTGTCTCCAAGATGCACCTGGCCTGTCCCCTTTACCTTCACCCACTCAGGAGATACAGGCCCCTGGCTTTGGGTACAACTTCCTGGGGTGTGGACAGTGTCCTTTGGGGTGGCCTGCCCGAGAGCCTCCAGTCCTCCCTTCCTGGAACCCCGGGGAAGGGTGGTGCTGTTTCCCATCTTGCAGCTGCCTCTGGGGCTCTGTGTTGCCCCGAGCTCTGCTCCTTGTCCTTGTGAGACAGGACAGCACCTGCCCAGGCTGAGGTCCTGCCCGACACCACTCCGAGCCTTTGCTGCTGCCTTGTCCCCCTTTAGGCGTCCTCTCCTCTGCCAGGCTGGGGAGTGAGAAGAGGGGTAACACGGAGGAGTGCTGACTGAGCACTGCTGTGTGCTGGGTGGGTTTTTACCCAAGTCTCAGTCTCTTGATGAGAAAGTGGAGCTATAAAAGAGGAATTAACTTGCCCAGGGCCACACAGGAATTGGCAGGGCTGGAAGTTGAACCTGTTCTGTGCCCGTGAAAGTGACAGTGAAGCCTGGAATGTTGGTGCAAAGCTGTGATCCCAGCAGTCTGGAGACTGAGGCAGGATCCCTGTGAGTCCAAGGCCAGCCTGGACTATGTAGGGAGGCATATCCCTCAGGCAAAAATGACAGCGAGCACCCCAGACTGGCTGACTGTCAGCTGGAGACTGGGTGCTGGCTGTTGATGCAGTCCAAGGCCAAAGGCCTCCCAACTCAGCGGGTCACTGGGGTTAAAGCGTACAGTCTCGATGTCTAAGGGCAGAAGGACACAGGGAGGAATGCTCCCTGTCTGCCTTTTGGTACCTGTGAGTGATCTTCTCACCTTGTCCACCACGCACACGCCTATCTCCAGTGACGCCGACAGACCCACTTGCAAGTAATGCATGGCCACCGCACATGGTGCTCCCAAACCAAGCCTCACCGTCACCATCTCTCGTAGCCTGCCCTGACTACTCATCCACTTAGGCTAAACATTTGCCTCTCTTTGTTTTTTCCCCAGAGCTCTGCTTTGCTTTGGTTTTTTGTTTGTTTGTTTGTTTTCTTTTTCTGTTTGTTTTTGTTTTTTGAGACAGGGTCTCGCTATGTAGTTCAGACTGACCTTGAGCTTACTTTGTAGCCCAGGCTGATCTTGAACTTGCAATGATCCTCCTACCTCAGCATCCTGAGTGCGGGGTTTAAAAAATTTTTTTTTTGTATTTATTTATTTTTTATTTAGACAGAGCCTTGCTACAGATGTAGCTCAAGTTGGCCTCCTCAGCCTACCCAATGCTGGGATTCTAAGCCTGTACCACCACACCTAGCTGCAGGACTCTTTAAAATCCAGTCTTGTTTGGTTCATTTCATTATAGTTTGTCACAGCCTTCCTGAGGGTGAGTGTGTGGGTTAGCTTGACTCCTGGCGTCCCCTGGGCCTGGGAGCACGTGCCGAGCGGGTGCCCAGTGTGGGCTGGGTGGGCTCCTGTGGGGCACTGTGCGAGTTAAACACAGCTGTGCCCCTTCTGTCCCAGAGAGCTCTGTCACAGGTGGGCTCCTCAGGGGCCTGTGCCATCCCAGATGCGTTGCATGTGGCAGATGCAGGGGCTCAGGAGAGGGTTGCCTCTGGCTGGAGCCCCATCAGTGCCCCTGTGGAACCAAATCAGATCCCACCTAGATGCACCCGACATTGTGCAAGTTACATCATTCCTCTAGCCTTAGTTTCCTCATCTGTAAAATGGGGTGATGAGGGTACCTGCTTCCCGTGAGCTCATGTTCCTATCACACTCCTCTTGCAACACAAGCTGGCTTGCAGCCATCAGTGACGGTTATTGTCACACTTGAGGGTTTCTTGATGACACTCCATTGAGGCAGATATGTTACCTGCTGGGGGCCAGTGTGCTTCTGTGACCTTCGCCAGCAAGTGAGCCACCTGATCTAATGTAAGAGAGACTGTGGCTTGGGGACCAGACTCATGTGCTGGGTCAGGCTTGGCCATCATCATGATGTCCTTTACGAAAAGTCTTGTCATTTTTCCAGTCTCAGTGTCCCCATCCATAAAAGCAAAGCGGGTTACAGCAGCCTCCCTGAGGGCCTGGGAGACATAAATGGGTCCTGGATGCCAGTGATAATTTATGTATTCCATTTTATTTGTATGCTGCCTCAGGAAGAAAATGTATTAAAGCATTTACCAAAGTAAAAGGAATTTGGCTGAGGAGAATAAGGGTTGAAAAAACAGATGAAGTCCATCATGGTGCTACGCTTCTGTAATCCCAGGACTCAGGAGGCTGAGGCAGGAGGATAGCCACATGTTCAAGGCCAGCATGAACTACATAGCGAGGCCCTGTGTCAAAAAACCCAACACAAGAAAGAAAAAATACATGTGTCTGTAAGTGAAGGAGCCCAAGAACGTGTGGTCTTTGAGGCGCTGGTGACTTAATCTGGGCTGACTTCCATGTGCTCTTGAGCCTCCTAGCAGCCTGAGCAGTAAGGTGTATGTGTTTAGTTCCGTGATTGTCAGCAGCAAGCCAGACTGAGGTCTTTATCAAGGGCCCTGCTCTGCAGCCCCCAGTGAGTCAGAGGGGCACTCCCAGGCACTGATGAGCCTGTGCTTGGAAGGGCAAAGCCTGCCAAGTGCAACCAGATAGCCCCAAAGCCAGCCTAACCAGGAGCCCAGGGGTGGCTAGGTCAGTCTGACTGCTTCAGGTTTATGGAGGCCTGTGCACCAAGCAGGGCATCCAGTCGCCTCTCTCACCTTGCATTTGCTATTGCCTGGGGATTTTGTCTGAATGGCAACCACAGCCCCTGCCCTTTTCACGGTGGCTGTCACTCTGGAGACTCCTGCTGTGTAGGCCTTGGGGGGCAGCCTGTTCCAGTCTCTCGGGGATCTGCTCATCCTGCTGACCTAGTCTGACCTGTCTCACTTTGACAGGCCTTTATCATCATAGAGAAAGGAGCCCTGGGCCCCCACCTCCTGATGTCACCGGGGAACAACCATGGCACCTCTGCCCTGGGACTGCTGGCATTTAGCAGAGGTCCACCGCCCACCCCACTGTCCTCTTTGCCCACCGTCAGCTTTGACAGCCACCCTTTGGCAGCTTGCAGAGCATAACTGGAGGAGGCGGGACACAGCCCTGTTCCTTGGGATTAGCAACTTGACTCTTCCACACTAGCTGCTCATCACAGTGACCCCACGAGGTTTCCAGAAGCAAGAGCCCCCCTCCACCAGCATGGTCACTTCACATAGGCCCCCGAAGCACCCTAGACCTGGTGTCACCTCCAAATCGTTGGGTGAAATGGTCCTCAGTATCTGACTTCTCCGTCAAACATTTCATGATTCTGTACCATGTGACATGTAGCTTAGAAGAAATTGGATCGTGGGCTTCCAGCTTTGAGCAATGAAAGGAACAAAAGCTTCCTGAGCACCCAGGTGCGCCAGGATCTCTGTACCCATGTGCAGATGTGGAGTCAGGTTCTGCATGGTGCGAAGAACATGTGAGGCAGTTCTTCTCGGCAGTTCGAAACCAAATGTATGTCCACTGTCCCCTGGTGCCCTCAGCTAGGATGAGAGGGGCAGCGTGGCAGGAGGGCACTCAGATGACAAAGAGAAGCACAAGCTACAGAAGAACAGAATGCTCTAGGAGGAAGGATGGTGCCAGGCGCCAGCAGCCAGTTTCTATCCCAGCCTCTTCTGTGACCCAGTGCACCTCCCTAGACCCCAGAAATTGCTGTTGTCACTCAGCCCTGCCAGCTCTTTTTTTTTTTTTTTTGGTGGCACCAGGGATCGAACTCACAACCTTGCACCTGCCAGGGCAGGTGCTTAAGCCACTGAGCCGAACTCCTGGCCCTAGTTTTTTGAGGCAGGGTCGCACTATGTAGTTCAGGCCAGTCTTGCGCTCGCGTTGTAGCCCAAGCCGGCCTCGAACTCACAACGCTCCTCCTACCTCAGCCTTCCGAGTGCTGGGATTAAAGGCGTGTGCCACCACGCCCAGCTCCTGCCAGCTCTTTTGTTAGTAAGATGCGTGTCACCTGGCCCACCTGCCCCATCAAAAGCACTGTGTCCGGCACAAACTCGGTCACAAGGTAAATACATCCTTGGCTGGAGGTGTGGCCGGGTGGTACAGCATGTGTCATCATCCTCCAGGGCCTGGGTCCCATCGCCATCACCAAAAACCCACCAGAGCAAGAAATCCCAATAAAGCATGGAGTTTGGCTCATTGTCACTGCCTGGGTCAGTTTCCTCCTCGTGACCAGGGTGCCATGGTGGTAGGGAGGCTGGGACCCTCTGTATTTGCAGCTTTTCCAATAATTCACAAATATTCTAGTTGAAAGTTTATTTAAATCAGAAGAAAGGAATCTACAAGTATCTCCACTGCACAGCCATTAACTAATTGATAAACTGCATAAATGAATAGGAAATAGTTACATCATACATACTCATGAATAGCGATTCATTCAGAATAACCGTGGGTATTATGTGGGATTTAAACAGAAGTGGTAGATTTATTTGCACTGATATGAAAATCTTTGAAATCTGTCATCTATTGAGGAAAACAACGTGATTGGACTTTGCATCTGGTGTGCCTGAACTGTGTGGAAAACCAGTGGCGTCTCTGAGATTGTTTATGCCTGGAGCTCAGCCTGGTGCAGGCCATGGGATAATGAAGGGGAACTTTGACTTAATTTGATTTTTAAAATAGGTAGAATTAAATGTGTTCTCTTGAAAACTGTGAGTTATTTTTCCAGTGAAAACCTATTGAGAATGTTTGTTGCCAGGCTTGGTGACACATGCCTATAATCCTAACACATGGGAGGCTGAGGCAGGAGGATTGCCATGAGTTCAAGGCCAGCCTGAATGGCATGGCAAGCCCCTGTCTCAAAAAATAAATTAATTAATTAAATAAAAAGCCATTGGGTCCACAAAAAATGACAGATAGCACCCTGACTCAACTGTGCGCAGGGACAGGACCCACAGGAGCAGTGGCTCGTCCACTTCCGTGGGGCCTGTGAGCTCCCCAGGGCAGGGTCTGCCTGGGTTGAGCTTTTCCAGGAGGCACTGTGCTCCTAGCCATGCAGCTGGTGGGGACAGCCAGGATCTCAGGCTGCAGAGGTGTTTTTGGGGGTTGGGGGTCTACGGGAAAAGGGATGGGGGCACAGGAAGCAGTTTCCTTGCTGCTGAGGCTTCCAGGAGACTTGAAAGCAGGAAGTGGGGGACTTCATGCAGGACCTTCTCAAATGAGGCGGGGATAGCAAAGGCTCTAAGGCCCTGTGTTCCTAACCCTAACCTCGAGTTTGTTTTTTGAGACAGGGTGTTTCTATCTAGTTGAGGCTGCCCCAGAACTCATCAGTCCAGGCTGGCCTTAACTCCTGGCAGTCTTCCTGCCTCAGCCTCCTGAGTGCTGGGATTACACACATGCACCAACATGCCTGGCACTGTAACCCTCCAGAAGCACCTCGGGCTGCCTGACCTTTGCTCTCCCTTTCCCACAGGATGAAGATGAGACGCTACAAGCTCTTTCTCATGTTCTGTATGGCCGGCCTCTGCCTCATCTCCTTCCTGCACTTCTTTAAGACCCTGTCTTATGTCACGTTTCCCCGGGAACTGGCCTCCCTCAGCCCTAACCTCGTGTCCAGCTTCTTCTGGAACAATGCCCCCGTCACACCCCAGGCCAGCCCCGAGCCAGGTGGCCCCGACCTGCTGCGAACCCCTCTTTACTCTCACTCGCCCCTGCTCCAGCCGCTGCCCCCCAGCAAGGCCGCCGAGGAGCTCCACCGGGTGGACTTTGTGCTGCCCGAGGACACCACCGAGTATTTCGTGCGCACCAAAGCTGGGGGCATCTGCTTCAAACCGGGCACCAAGATGCTGGAGAAGCCGCCCTCGGGGCGGCCAGAGGAGAAGTCCGAGGGCGCTGACGGCTCCTCTGGAGCCCGAGGTCCGGCGCGGCGCCCCCCGCGCCACGTGCTGAGTGCTCGGGAGCGCGCGGGCAGCAACCGGGGCACACGGCGCAAGTGGGTGGAGTGCGTGTGCCTGCCGGGCTGGCACGGGCCCAGCTGCGGCGTGCCCACCGTGGTGCAGTACTCCAACCTGCCCACCAAGGAGCGCCTGGTGCCCAGGGAGGTGCCGCGTCGCGTCATCAACGCCATCAACATCAACCACGAGTTCGACCTGCTGGACGTGCGCTTCCACGAGCTGGGCGACGTGGTGGACGCCTTCGTGGTGTGCGAGTCCAACTTCACGGCCTATGGGGAGCCGCGGCCGCTCAAGTTCCGCGAGATGCTGACCAACGGCACCTTCGAGTACATCCGCCACAAGGTGCTCTACGTCTTCCTGGACCACTTCCCGCCCGGCGGCCGGCAGGACGGCTGGATCGCCGACGACTACCTGCGCACCTTCCTGACCCAGGACGGCGTCTCCCGGCTGCGCAACCTGCGGCCCGACGACGTCTTCATCATCGATGACGCGGACGAGATCCCCGCGCGCGACGGCGTGCTCTTCCTCAAGCTCTACGACGGCTGGACGGAGCCCTTTGCCTTCCACATGCGCAAGTCCCTCTACGGCTTCTTCTGGAAGCAGCCGGGCACCCTGGAGGTGGTGTCGGGCTGCACGGTGGACATGCTGCAGGCCGTGTACGGGCTGGATGGCATCCGCCTGCGCCGCCGCCAGTACTACACCATGCCCAACTTCCGCCAGTACGAAAACCGCACGGGCCACATCCTGGTGCAGTGGTCGCTGGGCAGCCCCCTGCACTTCGCAGGCTGGCATTGCTCCTGGTGCTTCACGCCCGAGGGCATCTACTTCAAGCTGGTGTCTGCCCAGAACGGCGACTTTCCCCGCTGGGGTGACTACGAGGACAAGCGGGACCTCAATTACATCCGGAGCTTGATTCGCACTGGCGGCTGGTTCGATGGCACGCAGCAGGAGTACCCACCTGCGGACCCCAGTGAGCACATGTACGCCCCCAAGTACCTGCTCAAGAACTACAACCAGTTCCGCTACCTGCTGGACAATCCCTACCAGGAGCCCAAGAGCACTGCGGGGGGCGGGCGGAGGAACAAGGGCCCCGAGGGCAGGCCACCCGCAGCCAGGAACAAATTGGCTGGGGGCGAAGGCTGAGCCTGCAGGATCTCTTGGGCCCCTGGCCGGGTGGGCTGGTGGCTAACCCTGGCTGCCTTCGGCCTCTTCCTGTCGACTTGGGGTTCTTGAGAGACCAGTGCTTGGTGAGTGGGCTCTTTCCTACTCAAGCCCTTGTGCACCAAGGGTTAGGTTTTCCAGTTAAACAAAACAAAACAAAAAACAAAATAAAACACCTCCCTTGCTGCCAGAAGAAGGGAGCAAGCTCAGACATCTATGCAGCCCTTTTGCTACCAGGAGTGCTGTGGCCAGGAGGTGCCACTGGAGAGCGCATGACGGGTCCCAGGGACCAGGAGAGGTCCGGGGGAGAGGGAAGGGATCCCGTAGGAACTGCCAGGGCCGGCGTCCTGTGGGGCTGCGACTGGTGGAGGGAAACCCGCTGTGGCATCGTGGGGCTTTGGGCCTGCAGTGGGGAAGGGGGCGTGCCAGCAGGTCCAGCTCTGTAAGAAGATGCATTTGGGCGCAGGAGCAAGGGGATCATCTAGTGGGGAGGGGATGCTGATGAACACGCTTGGTGTCCTCAGAAGTGCTGGCCCAGAGGAGAAGGAGGCCTTGCCCACTGCCCCGTAGGCCATCACCATGCTGGGAGGACGATGCCTCAGGCTGTCAGGCTCCGGCCCCCTGTAAGCTGACAAAGGCGTGCGGCCTGGGGATGCCTTCTTCCGATTTCCAACCTGGCCTTGATGTTCCTTCTTACTCTGTATTGTCGTGTGGGCTGCCTGCCCCACTGTTTGCAGGGACCCCAGAAATCCAGTTCTCAGGGTGGGGTGGGCACTGGAGACGAGCCAAGGGTGGCAGGTGTCACCTGGGGCATGGGGTGGTGAAGATGGACATGAGAGCCTTCATCATTCACCTCTCCCTCCCTGTCACCCCCACCGCTGGCACCCACTGCCCCAAACTCACCACTGCCCCTGGTGGAATCACACTTAGGCTGCTCCTTGAAGCTAGCTAGGGGCCAGGAAGGAGCCAAAGGCTCTCTTGGACCCAAGAAGGGACATTAAGGCCAGTTATATGTCAACCCATTCCTCTTAGTTTGCCTTGTGGGGGTTAGGGAATGTCATTTGTTGGAGTAGATTCTAAGCTGCTGTAGGAGACCGTGAAATACAGAGGTTTGTGCAAGACAAAAGCTTGTTTCTAATTAAATTGTCTAGAGAGAGATGGTCCAGAACTAGTAGGGCAGCTCTACTTTCCTTCATTCACGCCTTCCAATTCTGGATACAGAGTGGCTGCTCTAGCTCCCACTATCACTTGTGCATCCCAGAGCAGAAAAAGGCAAGGAAGTGCACACCCCTTCCTGTTAATGGCCACGAGCCAGAAATGGCATGCTTACTGATTACTTCTGATGGTTTCTCATTGGCCAGGGCCTAGTCACAAGGTCACATAAATACAGCTGCAAGGGAAACTGGGAAATTGCCTTGTGCCAGACATCAGCTTGGGAGATCAGTGAAGGAGAAGGGGGAGAATGGGGGCGGGGGAGACAAGCAGATTTCTGGGGGAGGGGTAGAAATGACTGCTTCGGTTGTAGGATCCTGCTTCTGCTCCTGTCCCTGTCTGCTGAGGGCCGAGTGCTGTGGCAGTGACAAGTGTGTGACCAGGAGAGAATGCCCCTCCCTGAGTCCCCCCAGATGTTCCCTGTGAGGCCAGTATGTGGAGGCTGCCTGTGGAATGGTCCGTTTCTGTGCGTGTGTGTATATTTATGGGCATGGGTGCATGCTTGGTGTGTATTTGTACATGTCTGTATCGATGTGTCCCTGTACATAGATGCCTGCGTGTGGGAGTGGGAGTCCTGGGCCAGGCGTCCTCTTCCCCAGGTCCTAGAGCCTGTGGTCACGCTTCCTGTGGTTCCCCAGGGTGACTGAGGTGGGAAGCCTTTGGGGAGCCCAGAAAGCAAGATGAAAGGGATGTGGGGTCTGTCTGTCTGTCTGTCTTCCAGTCTGAGGAATGAGAGTCCTCTATCCTCGCAGCCCCTCTGGGCCCTGGCTTTGTCCTCCTCCCTGACCCCCCAGCTCCAGCAGGGTTTTTCTGAGCGGCTCACTGGGGAGATGCCTGATGGGTCGGGAGAGCTGGAGGACGTGGCCAGCGCGGGCGTGATGTAGGCAGCTGGCCTCAGAGCAGCCGTGGTGGACAGGCCTGAAGCGCGGAAGGGAGACGGAAGGCTCAGGCCTGCCGGGGTTCAGGCCCAGTGGGGAGGGGGCAGAGGGAGGGCCGGGGCCAGGGTGTGGGGTGGAAGAGTTTCACAAATAACCACAGCGTACACTGGCAAGGGGGAGGGCGCCAGGGCCACTCCCACACATGGAGGGAAACCAAACACACTGCTGCCCTGTCACCATATCCAGATGTCTCTCCTGGGAACCTCCAGCCCCAAGGAGACCTGTCCATGCCCAGCTGCTAGCTGGCCTCATCCACACGTGATCACATCAGTTCCAGGGGCGGGCACAGGAGAGCTTTGGGGACAGAGTTGAGAGCGTGGGGACATGGGACTTGCCCCCGCAGAAGGCAGGGCCCTAGGAAATGTATAATTTAAGGACACCAATAATAATAGTAGTATTTTTTTTGTAAAGGAAAATCAATATGTACATTCTGAAATCATTTTCTCTGTAAATGGTTGGATTTCATTTCACCCTTAAAGGGATGCTTAAAGGAGAAGATAATATTAATAATAAAAACAGCTGTGAAGTCTGCAGGGTGTGCATGTGGCTGATTTGTGGGTGCTCTGGGACAGGGAGGGGCAGGAGCAGGTGGCTTCCTGACCAGGGACAGCCATCTCCTTCCTAGGGACCTGGCCTTGGACTTGTGCTATGACTGTACCTGCCTCCTGGGATCCAAGGGGCTTCCAGGAGGCCTCCTCTTGCACAGATGGGTGCTGGCATTTGTCCTAGGGCCACCAGGTATGTCTTGAGGAGCATCTCAGAGATGTGGGGAGAGGTGCTCTGAGCCCTGCTTGGGTCCCCTGCATGCGGCTGGCAACCTCTGGCGTGTTGTGGTCTTGGCCTGAGCAGGAATTAATGTCTCCTGAGCAGTCGCCAAGGGCTAAGCACTTTCCATGTATCACCTGAGAGTCGGGAGGAACTGTGGGCTGCCAGCTGGCCACGCTCCCCTAGGAAGGAGCTGCTGGAGGTGCTGGGGGTGGGCAGGGAGCAGGGTTGCATTCCACAGGGTAGGGGGATTGGAGATTAGACACCCCTTCCAAGCCAGAAGAGGGCGGTGGTGACCCACTTACACTTGGTCAAGTTTGCACCTCTAAAATCCGTGTTTCTATTAGTCCATCTTTGCAGCTCATAATGATTACATTCATTGTGGGGAGTTGGTACATGTACATAATACATCTTCATTCTTTTTCATCTTAGTTCTCCCCCCCCATCTCTTAGTTCTCTTCCCATGGGTACTTTTTATTTATTATTTATTTTTAGTACATGTTTGCAGTTCATAATGTTTACATTCCTTGTGGGGATCTAAATTATTTATTTTCCATCCTTTTCCTCTCCCTGCCCTTCACCCTCCTTCCATCTCCTGACCCTCTTCCTGTTCGAGAAGGCTCTGTCGCCCAGCTTCCTATTACCTATGTTTTGTTTTGCTTTTTATACTTTGGGCTCCTCAGATAAAAGGAACCAGGTGATATTCAAGCTTGCGCATCTGACTTACATCACTTCGCACTATGGCCTTAAGGTACATCCATTTTCCTACAAAGGACTCAAGTTTATCCTAAGTTTACAACTTTTAAATCATGCTATGGCGAATCATCATAATCACCCTTGATATTTGCAGACATTTATATATTAAGTGCTTATTTTGTGCCAATAGATCCTTCAAGGGCATACACCAAGGACCTGCTTCCTCCAGTTAGGCTTCGACCACCTCCCAGTAAGCCACTGAATTATCAGTCCCTCAGTGGATTAGTCCACTGAACAGCCCAGAGCCCTCAAGATCCAATCACCTCCCAAAGGTCCTACCTCTGAATCCTGTTGTCATGGGGACCAAACCCTCAACACATGAGCTCTTGGGGACATTTCATGTCCAAGTCAGAACATGGAGAGACACTAACACAGACAGGAACTCCAACCTCACCTACCCATTAAGATGAGACTTGAGAAGGGTTCCCTATCACATTTGAGACCAGCTGCCAAAATGCATTGCCTGGGTCTAATCCCAAGGAAAACTTACACAAACCCAATCCAAGTGATGACCTGCACAAAACTGGCTCATCTCCTGCACCCCTAATTCCTTGTAACCCTGTCCTTCCATAGCATTAGAAGCCTAACCCTGCAGCAGTATCATAAGCCACTTTTCAAAACTGTTCTAAACTGCAAAGAGCTTCTAGAGGCAAAATGCCAACAATGACACAAATCTTTGTGACTTTGAGTGTGGCCAGCTTGCCCCATCCAGGTGACCAAAGTATGTGGTAGCCCATCTGAGACCAGAACTTCCAGGTCAAGTCTGGGCTGCACATTGATTTAGGCTCATGAACTCAGTTAATTTAAATCCCTGAGCTATGTATGAGGTTGTTTGTTACACAGCTGAATTGTGACCATAGATAACTGGTACACACTGCTTTTAGTAAGTGACAGAAGAGCCAACCCAAACTAGTAAGGCAGAGAAGGAATTTATTGTCTTGCTGTCAGTAAAGTTCAAGGCTAAGTGCACGAGGCTGCTGGTGCAGCTTAAGGCTGA
>RJWM01045175.1:0-12876 GCA_004363535.1 Dasyprocta punctata | reverse complement strand
TCTTTCTGCAGGTAAGTTATATTAATTATTGACATGGTCATACTGCATTTTAATATGATAATTTATGGAGTGTTAAAGGACTTATTTCTTCCTGAAATTTATTTTTAACACTGTGAAGGCTATGTTTGGACAACAAATTTTACCTGCCATATACTGGTTACTAAATAAATATGTGTTCAGTGAACTAAGAGATCCATATAATCTATTGCTAGGGATAGATATGATCATATACACATTTATCATTTCCTTATAAGCTATATTTATAATACACAGTTTTATATTCTGGGTGTTTTATTTCATTTATCAATAGAGATTTGATATTTTCTATTACTACTATAGTGAAATTGTTTCCATTTTATTTTAAAATGGCATAATTTTTGTATTCTAACATTGTTTTAATTGAATTATCTTGGGAAGTTTAGATATGTTTTTAAAAATAATCAATTCTGCAAACAATACTTATGGCTTTCCCGTTTCTTTCAAGTGTCTGTCTTTTTATTACGTTTTTGTTAATTGTTGTCTAAAACTATCAGAAAACATATGCAATGATAGGATGATTAGGAGCATCCTTATGAACAACTTTAAAAATATGTTGGAGCAAGCAAAAAAAAAAAATGTATGGTACACTAAATGGAAAAAAGTAGTTGAAAGAAATGACACTGTTAAATTTCAGTTTTACATTTACCTTGTCTAAAATACTTCTGTTTAATATACTGTCAGGGTTCACCTTGGATTATATTATATATTTATTTCTTGTATTTCTACATTTGTAAAACGAGCTTCCATTCCTCTTTTCTAGGTGATATATGCAGGATAGTTCACTGTTGTTTAGGATGGATTGCCATAACTTTCATTATAGCAAACGTTTCTGGACTGAGGCTATCAGGTTTGAACCCTTGAACTTTCTTTACTAGTTCTGTGACTTAAGTAAGTAATTTGATTTCTCTGTGATTCATTTCTACATTTATAAAGTAATATAAGAAAAGTATAATAGTACACAAAAATAGTAAAAATTCTTAAAGAGTTACAGGATTATTATTTAGGATTCTAAAAGTACATAATCACATGTACAAAATTATAGAGTATTGAATATAAAATTATGACACAATTCAAATTTATTATATTATTTTCTATTTTCACAGTGGTGTCTTAGTACAACTTAATGAAATTATAAACCACAATTTAATATTAAAAACATAAATTTGATACAACTTCTATGTATTTTATTTAAGGGTAAACTTTCAAACTTTGCAAATTAGTCACCAAACTTTGGAAATAATTCTGAGTTATTTTTAGTTGCTCAAGGACATAACCAGAACTTACAATTTATCAATAAATAATAAATTGCAAAATGAATGAGAAAGATGTCTCACTTTAATTTTCATATAATATTATCCACAAAAGGAAAACATGATAAAACGAGATCTAATAATTCAAAACAGTCATTCTGGAAATGTCTCATCCTAAGTGATATATGAGATTTCCCCCCAAATCCTCTCAATATGACTAGTATACTCTCATAGGGAAACAGCCATCAGTAAGCTTTAAAAAAATTATGCTTTATCACTACATGCCACTCCTCAAAAACTTTTTAATCTGAATGGAGCTTGTTGCACATTTATACCCAACCATGATGCCAAGAATGATGAATATGTGTGTTTCACTGCATTGAAAAAATGGCATAATCTTCATAGTAATAAACTGCCTGTTGGTTTGAATCTAAGTTGCCCATATGTTTGTCATTAAGAATTGGCATAAGTCTCACTAAAATCAATAAATCTATCTATCTATCTAACTGTTTTGAAATTAAAAAACCAAGTCAATTATTATATATATACATATATATGTATATATATAGGATTAAAACTTAGATAAACTATATAGTTTAAAATATTAAGTCAATAATATTTTCAGTATTTGCTTATTCAATAAAAAAGAATTATTATTCAACATATGCTCATGAAGATTTGCTCTTATGGTCAAGTTTATAGGAGACATATGGTAATACACAAGAATAAGTTTTGCTAATCCTGTTATCAATAAGCAAAGTCTACTAACAGGAGGGCATCCTCTTATGAGAGCTTCAGAAGTGAATTTTTCATAACTGAGGATTTCAGTAATAAATGCTGTGTTACAGACAGGATGAAAGAGATAAACTAAGAGATATTATATGAGCATAGTTTTGGAGAAAAAATGTGAGATTAGTTCATTTCACACATAAAAAAGTATTCTGCTTTCTCCATTCTTCTTATGAGAGAATATTACCTATGTTGTGGTTTGTTGCATGATAGAAAAATTATCATTAGTGTTTTTAGAAAATTATAAGCACTATTTTAAATACTAGAAAATTATAATTACAGTAAGTAAAGCAATCAGAATTTAGGAAGTTTGAAAAATAAAATTTATCAACTCACCTAATAAATATTTTATAAAAATTTCTGTGTTCCCCAGTGGACATTGAGGATATACATTCTAGTCAGAGATATAATGAACATTTACAAATAATTATTGATCTTAAATTACAAAGAAAATTTCATCTAGCCATAAAACATCAATTCCATATAGAACTTTCCTTGACCACAATATAACATTATTGTCTTAGTTATTTTTCTCATTTTTGAGACAATACCTGACACCCAAAGTTAAAGGAGAAAAGATTTATTAGAGCTCATAGTTTTTAAAGGCTTCAGTTCATAATTAGCTGCCTCCAAGGCAGGGTGGCACACAGAGGAGAAACAGTTCATGGCAGGCAGAGGGTAGCAAGGCAGCAAGCAGCAGCAAAGCAACGAGCAACAACAGTAGCCCTATTTTTTTCCCCTTATATTCTATCCAGGCTATTTGCCCTTAGACATATCTTAGTTATTGTTCTCTTGTTGCTGAGACAAAATACCTGACACCCAAAATTAAAGGGAGAAATGTTTATTCAGCTCATAATTCATAGACGCTTCAGTCCATAATCTGCTGGTCCCAAGTCACGGTGACTTGGCAGAAGGGCAACACAGATAAGGACCAGTTCAAGGCAAGCAGAAGACAGCAAATGTAAACAAGGAAGAGAGAAAACAAACCCCTTTCTGTCACTTGTATTGTATTTAGGCTACCAGGATAAAGGCAGTGACAAACTGATCGGTGAACTTATTTAGTAATCACCTACCCTTAATCCTAACACTGTCAAACCCAACATTGCACCATGAATCCATCACATACTCTAGATCCAGCAAACTCTGAAAAAACCCCACCTATAACTGCTGAGGCTTTGGGGAACATTTAGACACAAGCCGTGACAACCATCAACTCAAACATATAGTGTGAAACTTAAACATGGATGTATGAAGAATGGAAAAATGTTTTATAAACTTCTATAAATTATAATTAAATAGTCATATTGTATAAAATTCATTGAAGCTAATTAGAAACAGAGTGAAATTTATGTTCTTCAACATGTTTTTTCAAAAAAAGGAAAAGTAAAAAATTAGTATTTCCCTTAACAGTGGAAAAAGAAGATCATCAACATTAAACAGTCAGACAAAGGAGAATTGATGAATTGAAGAGTTGGTTCTTCGAAAGAATGAATAAAATCAATAAAACCTAGCCAACCTTATCAAAAAGAGGAAAGAAAAAACTCAAATCCATGCAATGAGAAACGAAAAGGGTGAAATCTCTACAGACCCTGTGGAAACACAGAAGAGCATCAATAGCTACTTCAAAAATCTTTACTCTCATAGGTTTAACAACACAGAAGAAATGGACAGATTCCTGGAAACATATGAATTACCAAAACTAAATCAAGAAGATGTAAAACTGCTGAATAACCCAATTTCAGTTCATGAAATTGAAAATAGAATTAGAACCTTATCAACAAAAAAAACCTGGGTCCTGATGCATTCACTGCTGAATTCTACAAGAAATTTAGGGAAGACTTAATGCCAACACTCCTCCAATTCTTCATTGAAATTGAAAGGGAAGCAAGTCTCCCTAACTCATTCCTGGAAGCAAGAATAACCCTAATACCAAAACTAGAGAAGGACCCAAACAAAAAAGAGAATTACAGGCCAACCTCCCTAATCAACATAGATGTAAAAAATCCTCAATAAAATGCTGTCAAATAGAATACAAATCATCAAGAAGATGACACATGATTAAGTGGGATTCATCCCAGGAATGCAGGGGTGGTTTAACATATGCAAATCAATAAATGTAATACATTATATCAAGTGAGCCAAAGACAAGAATCACATGATCATTTCAGTAGATGCAGAAAAAGCTTTTGACAAAATCCAACACTCATTCATGTGAAAAACCTTACAAAAAATCAGAATAGATGGTCTTCACCTAAATCTGATAAAAACCATATATGACAAACCAACAGCCAACATCTTACTAAATGGACAAAAACTGAAAACTTTCAACCTAAAATCAGGAACAAGACAAGGATGTCCATTATCAACACTCTTATTCAATAGAGTTCTGGAAATATTACCCAGAGCAATTAGACAAGAGAGAGAAATAAAAAGAATAAGGATAGGAAAGGAAGAAGTTAAATTATCATTACTTGCAGATGATATGATATTCTACATAGAAGATCCCCAAAACTCCATTGAAAGACTTCTAGATGTAATAACCAAATTCAGTTATGTAGCTGGATACAAAGTCAACACTCAAAAATCAGTAACATTCCTGTACACAAACAACAAACTCACTGAAGGAGAAATAAGGGAAACCACATCCTTCACTGTAGCATTCAATAAAATGAAATACTTAGGAATCAGTCTAACAAAAGAAGTAAAATATCTATATATTGAAAATTACATTACTCTGAAAAAAGAAATTGAAGAGGAGTTCAGAAAATCGAAAGGCATTCCCTGTTCATGGATAGGGAGAACAACCATTGTGAAAATGGCCATTCTCCCAAAGTTGTTATACAGATTTAATGCAGTTCCAATCAAAATACTAATTACATGCTTCATAGATCTACAAAATTGTTCCTAAAATTCATCTGGAAACAGAAAAGACCTAAAATAGCAAAGGCAATTCTGGACAACAAAGGCAGGGCAGGAGGCATCACAATCCCTGACTTGAAGTTATACTACAAAGCTACCGAGATAAAATCAGCATGATAGTGGAATAAAGACAGACGTGAAGATCAATGGAGTAGATTAGAAGCTACAGCCACAACTACAAAGACACTCAGCCACTTTATATTTGACAAAGGGGCTAAACAATTTCACTCGAGGAAAGATAGCTTCTTTAATACATGGTGCTGGAAAAATTGGCTTTCTACATGCCAAAGACTGAAACTAGACCCATGTCTATCACCATGCACTAAACTAAAGTCAAAATGGATCAAAGATCTAAATAATAAAACAGAAACACTAAATCTGCTGGACTTGAAGACATAGGGGTAGGCAGAGAGTTCATGAAGAAAAATCAAACTACATGGGAAATACTTCCCAAAATCAACAACAAGGATCTCATCTTATTAAAAGTTTTTTGCATGTCAAAGGAAATCTCCAACAAGTGATAAGAAAACCTATGAATTGGGAAAATATCTTAGTCCACTGTCCCTCAGACAAATGACTTCTATCTAGAACATAAGAATTAAAAAAAATCAGGACCCCCAAAATGCCAAGACTCTATCCAAAAATGGGGCATCTCAGATGAACACACACTTCTCAGAAGAAGAAAACAAATGGCAAATAAATATATGAAAAAATGTTCAACATCATTGATCATTTGAGAAATGCAAATTAAAGCAACACTGAGATTCCATCTCACTCCAGAAAGAATGGCCAAGTTCAAGAAATCAACCAATAACAAATGCAGGCGGGGCTGTGAGGAAAAAAGAACTCTTCTCCACTGTTGTTGAGAGTATTGGCTGGTGTGTCCACTGTGGAAATCTCTGTGGGGATTCCTTAAAAAGCTGGGATTAGAGGCTCCATTTGACCCAGCTATCCCATTTCTGGGCATTTTCTCAGAAGAACTGAAAATATCATACCACATTTGCATATGTGTGCCCATGTTTATAGCAGCATAATATGTAATAGCTAAATCGTGGAAACAACACAAGTGCCCATCAATTGAGGAATGGATAAAAAAGAGGTAGTGTTTTTATACAATGGAATACTAATCAGCTATAAACAAATATTGCACAGAGGCTTTTATAAGTAAATGGACGTGACTTTCGACCATACTCTTAAGTGAAATAAATCAGACTCACTTGTGTAAACACTCTATTGTCTCCCTAGTGTAAGAAACTGAAAGAGTAAATATAATTCAAAATCTATAATAAATATTGTGGAAGGGTAACAAACTGGTCAAAGAGGAAAAGTAACTGGGATAGGGGAAAGGAGGAAAGAAGGAAGGGAAAAGGAAAAAGACAAAAATTTGTGCATATATATATATACATATAAGATAGCTAAAATGACTATATTACTGATTGTATTAATTCTTGGAAAAGAACAGTTAATACTCATATGATTAGATCAATTTTACATGTCTATATCTGGTAGTCTAAGCAACCCTTTTGAAGATAACAATATGCAATGTAACATCCATTGTTAATTTCCTATCATCTTGTTTTGAAAATCTATACTGTTGTTGTTTTGGGTTTGTTGCTGTTGGTACTTGTTTGCCTCTTTTGCTTTTTGCTTTTCCTTTCTGTGTCTTTTTTTCTCCTAAATAAATAAATTTTTAAAATTGGGCAAAGAAATTAATAAAAAATGTAAGATTAAATTAATCAAAGTTAAAATACTTATTCATAGAGTTGAGAAGTATAACCAGAAGATGACTAAACTTTAAAAGGATCTTAGTAAAAAATAAGTGTATTTAACTTACTTATTCTTACTAAATGTGAAAACAATATAGGAAATCACAAAACACACCTCATAATCATAGACAATACACTGCTAAAATCTTGCAGTTTAAAATGCTATGAGAGAAGTTTTAATGGGAAATGGGAAAATATTTCATACATTCTGTGAGAAAAAAGACAAAACTAATGCTTAGACATACAAAATATAACCCTTAAATAATGAATGAAGGAAACAAACTATTCCCAAGGAGGAAACAGAACCAAAATATTCTTTAAATCAAAGAAATTACGACCATTGCACGGTACTTTTTGTGTATACAATTGGGCAAGATTTATATGATGAGAAAAATGGCAATTATGATTATAAGAACACTTTGAACTTCTTACATACTTACAGGAGAAGTATAGAATAAATTGAAACAGACATGAAAATCAACTTAGACAACTATATGAAGTACTGTAACAAAATCTAATAACATTTGATTTGTAATAGTGATTCCCTTTTTAGTAATCTGTTTTTTAAAAGTCAAAAACTTTTTCAGTAATTTATCTACAAAAGAGTTTAACAAGATATTTCTTTAAGTTAAAAAGCTAAGCAGTATAGGTATCTCCAAATGGGTACTGGTTAAATAATTTATGATACGTAGACATTGTAGTGGTCATTGTGAGGAGTTGCTCATTATCCACTTCACTCTCTCTAATAGGACCTTGTGTCTCTCATTTACAAGTGTATATGTGGTTTTTGTGATGAGGCCTCTGATTGACCTGATCTAAAAATATATCTAAATGCACAGTGAAAAATAGCTAATATAAGGCATTCAGTTCTCATCATATTTTCTAGATAAGATGAATGACTCAAGAAAATGTTTTTTAAATATTAGGTTCAGTTGCATGGATATAATTGAAAACCCAATGGTAGTAACATAAGTAATCATCAGTATTTTAATCAGGTAACAGTATTGGTGCCAGTCTCTCCAGGACTGGTGCAGAAGTTCTATAATTCAGAGTAAGAGTAAGCTTCTTTAGTCAGCAGCCATCTAGAGTAGAGAATGTATTTCACATTTGTCTCCTGATAGCTCTATATTTGCTGCCCCAATTGTATTGGCATACCCATTTTCCTTTCAGGAAGAAGGAAAAAGAAGATAGACAAAATAGGCATGCCTGTGACTGCCTCCTCCCACTCTTGTTGCTGTTATTGTTATTACTGTTACTCAGCACTGGGAATTGATCTTAGGGCATTACACTGGGTTATATCTCCATTCTTTGATGAAAATTTAAATGAAACAGTCTCTCTAAGTCATTAAGTTTCCAAGACTGTGGAAAGTTTTTGACGCTTTTGCCTCAGTCTCTCAGAAGCCTGGGGCCACAGGCAATAGCACTGCATCTGGCTGACTTTCTCTTTTATAATTAATTGCCTTTCTAGCCATCCAAAGACGTCTACTTTCAATTCACTGGTCATACACCTACTAAATTTGGTAAATGTTTTATTTATTTATTATTTATTTATTTGAGGCACTGTTGGTATGCAAGAGAAAGAGACAGGATTAGGTTGGCAACCAATGATTCCAGAGGAAGGTAAACATAAAAATATCAAGTCAGTCTTGATGGACTGCCTTACCCTTTTATACATGGTTCAGGGGCAATGGTATAGTTCTTTTCCTTTCCAATACTGCCCATTTTCATATCTCTCATTCTAGACTATTCACTGTTAGCCCACATTGTAAATAAAAAAGAAGACAGTCTTTGATTGAGGTAAAAATAACAGATAGAAACCAAATAGACTGAAAAACCTCAGGTATCAGTAATACATTTCACTAACTGAATCAAAAAAAAAAAAACACTAAAGAATCATCTACCTCAGAATCTAAAGTGTAGTAAGAAAATTGATTCCCTTCTTAAGCAATTTTAGTATTGAGTCTATTTATTTAATATCAAATATATCTAAAGGACTACAAATACAGATTCAATTAAAAATCAAATATTCAACAAATATCCATTATAATAGAGGAAAAATTAGTGGATTAAATATGTATTATTATTTACATATTAATAAACAAACATAAGCTTTTAGAAGATAAAATAGCCAAGCAGGCATTATACATTTTACTATAGTATACATTTTATCACACAACAATATTTTGAAAAATATAATCCTCATATGGAATACTTATTATCACTCTTAATTGTCTAAATTCAGTAAAACCTTACAATAGAGTAAGGCCAATTTGATTATCTAAAAACTACATCATTTTTAATGTACCTAAATAATATTTCTAGTTTAATTACAATGAAATTATGACAGACTTTGAAAATCAGAAAAGATTTTTTCATGTCATTTTTGTGTGATCAGAATCCATCACCAGGACTCAATATATTCCTCACTATTTTCGCAGATAGAGAAAAAGATAATTAAATTGACTCTGTCTTTTTCTTTAGACTATCTTGTATTCTTAAACAAACAAGCTACATAAATTGTCTTTTAAATGAAAACCCAAATCAATTATTTTTCCTCCGTATTTTCCTTTAATATGCATATACAGTTTAGTTTGGAGAGTCACGTATGCTTTGAGTATATATAGTCTGTGGCAAGTTAGGTGGTGTGTTGTGGAGAAAAATGGTAAGGGATTTGTAACAGGAGATTTGAATTTGAGTACACATTCTGCATTTACTAACTACAGGCTCTCAAATAACTATCTGATCAGCAGTTTCTTCACAAAAAATGGAAGTAATTATGAGTATACTCACAGGGCTCCTAAAGGATTAAGGAGAAAATATTCGAGAAACATTTTTTAAAAATCCACTTCTACACACATATTTTAAACTTTACTTCTATTTTCTTTTCCTTTTTGTTCATTTAGAAAACACAGTGCTGACTGATTCAGTTCAATTAATGTAAATACATAACCTCATTTTCATCCAAAGTTCTACCATAATTTCACCTATACATTAGAAAGACACTAGTGCAGTTTCCTGGGTAGAAACAAGAAGGAAAGCAAACCGTAGGTATGGGTCGAACAGGCTGGCTCTCACCAAGCATCTGGGCCAGCAGAGCTTCAGCGCCAAAGTGGAGAGATCAAAAGCGCAGTGGACAGCCTTTCTCTGGATGACTTCCCCAGATGCTTAAGGTTTTTGAAACAGATGTTTCAGTGCAGGCACAGCAGGCCTCCCATTCTGCCCTCTTCTCAGTGTGGATGCTTTGCAATGTCCTGAATGAATTGTTTTCCCTCACAAATAGGCCTGTGGATTAGGTATGACAATTAGCACTGGTCTACAGACTCAGAGGGAGAAAGAAATTAATCTGAAACTAAAAGAAAATATGCTGCACACTAGTGAAACATATGATATAAATTAAGATTTGCAAATGATGGAGCTGAAAGGGACCTTTGAGACTGTGTAGACATTATTCTCATTTCACAGATGAGAAATTTGATGATGTATGCTGTTAGGTCACCATTTCTAAAATTGTCAACTAAATATGGAAAAAATGAAGCTTATTTTTCACTCATTTTGTCTTTGGTCATATTTTGTATGTATCTATTTCAGCATAAAATGTTTGCAAATTTATTCCAGAAAAGAATTACTTCATAATCTATAATAAAATATGCTCATATTTTAATACATTATAGTTGTCTTTTCTGAATGCTTTGTTTCTAGAACAGTGGTTTTTGTTTGTTTGTTTGTTTGTATTTCCCATACCAGGGATCGAACTTAGGACCTTACACTTGCCAGGCAGGCACTTGTGCCACTGAGCTAAAGCCCTGGCCCAAAAACAGTGTTAATGATTTTTTAGAATTTAGATCTTGCTTGAATTATGACCAGTATTGTTTTTAATGCAAATCTACTACACCAAAGTGAAAGGCACTCTATTGAATATTAACTTATTCATCCGTCATTCATTCATTAATATGATCATCCAGTGAATACTTACAAATGTTTTTGACTCTTATTATACCAACATTGAAGATACAGATACAAAGAAATGCCTCAAACTCTTTGCCTCGGTTTAAATTTTGTCTTCATTACCATCTAGTTAACAGACATTCAGCAAGTTATTTATCTTCTGCGACCATTAGATTCTCCCTTTTCTAAAACATCCATACTTACATTGTTTTTTAATAGGAGTTTATGAAGATTAAATAAGGTAACCGATTCAGTTTTACCTCACTGCTTGAAAATTACTAATCACTGGATAAGTATATTTACCTTATCCATAACATTAAATATCTCCATGTTTAATGAGATGCACTGAAATTAAACTACTATGCCCAAGATAGTTTCAAAGAAAAATATGCACTTGTCTTCATAGAACTACAAAAACTTAGCACCAAATCTATGGTTGAAGGATAAAGTTAGTGTTCTCTGAGAGGTTAATTCTTGGGTTATTTTTTATAATTTTTTTTCATAATTGTATATTGTTGTTTCAGGAGAAACACAAACTATGAATTGGCTCTTCTAGGTAGAGAAATAGATTTGAATTTTAGAATAATTGGTTTAATAATGATATGGAAAATTATTTGAACTTTTTTTGGAGGCAGACATCACTATGCTAGAATATTTTTGGATTTGTCAAAAATGCATGGGTCTGTGTGCCTGTGGCCTGAACAATTTCTCAACTTTTATTTGTGTTGAAAAATCACAAGAGATGAGAGAATACTTTTCCCAACACGAAATGAAGCAGCCATTCATTTACTGTAAAAGTAGTGAATCCTGTCAGTTCAGTTTTCATTGGCATTAATGCAATGTCCTGCATGTGTAGGCATCTATCATCCATCAGAGCCACTGTGTCAACCTCATGGGATTTAGAGGAGGCAGTGTGGACTCCATGCTGGCATCCTGGCTGCTGCTTTTGTTATAAATAATAAAATGCTTTGCCTCCAATCTGAGAACCTGGTATCTTCCTTTACTACTCATGATATAACAAGAGGTAAACTTTTTACCTATCTCTATATATCTAATAGCCAGGGAGACACACAGTATTCGTATCACATACCTACTAATCTAGAAACAACAATGGAAGCTAGATAGAGGTGTACTGTTTTGAGGTAAATATATTGTACAGTTGTGTAGTTAAAATACCACTTACTTTGTTTAATAATTCCATTTAAATTTATATGGATTGTTTTCTAAAAGTACACAACTACATGGTGCAATTCAAATCTTCTATGGTAAATATCAGTGCTTTTTTCTGAAAATTAAGTTTTTCTTTAAGCTTATATAAAATACAGTTAACAATAAAATGATAGAATAACCTAGGCTGGTTAGTAAATGATAGAATAACCTAGGCTGGTTAGTTTAGTATATTTCATATCTTACATAAAATTAAATATAAAGCTCTATTTGTGCCTACTTTCTAGAAAAAAGTGCTTTCCTTGGAAGAAAAATAAATTCAATCTGAGTACACATTGGAACACAGTAAAAGAACATCATATTAGAGACAACACCAATTTGGTCAAAAATAATATTTGTGAAAATAAGTGAATTGAGTTAACTGGAAAAACCTAAATCATTTAGGTATTTTTTCATTGAAAAATGTCTTTTTACCAGTGATACCACTTAGAAAACAAACATTAAGTAATCACATTTTTAAAGAAAAAATCTGATATCTTTTGCAGAAACAAAAGGAACAAGCTATTTCACAACACATTCTCTTTCTATACAGAAGTATATGACTTTAAATTAAACGTACTAATATGATATCCACTAGATTTTTTGTACTTTGATTCCTTACCTAGTGTTTTACAGGGACTAAGAGCCTCAAAGCTGTGGTTTGATTGGTGCCCAAACATAAATCAGAAAGCACTGAGTTTGATCTGAAATCCATAAAATCAAAAGTTTTCCTGGCCACGAATCCTGCATTTTACCATCTAACTGTGAATTGCAGTAGGAACTAAAGTATCACTTTTATCCCTTTCATTCAATATTTTGAAGGACATTTGAACACTTGATTTATGGCTTTGAGGAAGTGAGTCTGGATGTTAACAAAGAAGAATTTAAACACCCTGTTGCATATGTTCCTTCAAAGACTTCCCTGCAGTACCTAGGGCCCTTGTTGAACTTTTTTATTAAAT